>CATOUR010000352.1:0-201709 GCA_951848785.1 Callosobruchus maculatus
ACATTAGTTAATAGTACAAACTCAAAAGACAACATACCTGCAAATATTCGTGAAAAAGACTCAAAAACCCCTCTGTTGAAATTTTGGTCTCCAGCTTGTTACGTTTTTTTAAAAACCATCCACTCTCGTAAATAATTAAACAATTACCATGGCAACCATTACCACAACCCACTACTTTATTCCAGTGACAAAACACAAAACCCAAAAGCATCACAGAACAGTAGCGAGTCACAGAATGAAAGGAATTTTTGCTCTATGGAAAGTCACTCATGATCTGACAAATATCAAAATATCTGAACAATATATGATGTAGTAATAATCAAATACATTACTTATCTGAACTTCATCGACTAATTACACTCATACTCAGACCTTACAATTTTTTATAAATCATCCCTCGATGCCGTCAATGTCAATCTTCAGTCACGTGATCGCTAAAGGTGCGTTCTAACGTCTGACAGCCAGGAGCGCGTTCCGGATCACCACAATACATTTCTAAATATCTGTTGCAGGTTGCTTGGGAACGTTAAACACTGGCTTCCAGTATGCCTGGACATCACCGTACATCGTACAGATCACCAAAGACAAAGAAAACTATAACATATCGGAAGACGAAGCCTCCTACTTCGCTGTGATTCCTCCGTTGGCGATGATGCTCACCTGCCCAGTGTCTTCCTACATCACCAGCACGATTGGACCGAAGAAAGGGTTTCTTCTGACCACCATTCCCAACCTCCTCAACTGGATCCTGATAGCTACGGCCAAACAAGCTTACGTCTTCTATATAGCGAGGATCTTCGTCGGAATTTCTGACGGCATCATGTTCACCTCCTTTCCCGCCTACATTGGGGAGATTTCCACTCCAAAGGTGAGAGGCACCTTCGGGAACGGACCTACGCTCACCATTTATCTGGGGGAGTTTCTAATCAATCTGATAGGTACTGTATTATGTCAAAGACCCTGTTGGTGAACAACCAAACACATATTTCTATAATCAAAAAATATAAAATTTACGCTATGCCCCCTCAAAAAGGATTACAAGGTATACGGCACTAGAAAGCGAGAAGCAAGCCACATAGCAGGCCATGCGTCTGTCATCTTGACAGTGAAAAACAGGCTTGTAAAAACTCCGCCTAATCTTTTAGAGAAAGAAAATTTTCGATCGTTATTGTTATAAACCATTATATCTGATTAAAACTACATTTAGGTATTATTGTAAAAAATACTGCATAATATAACTTTAATTGTCTCCTACGTTTATGTTCAAGTAAAATTATAGGAATTATTATGACAAACATGTATTATAAAAACGATCAAAAAACAATTATATCATAGAATAATCTGCTTTTATATAATTATATCTAAAATATCCATCCGATTGAACAGTCAATTCACCTCTTTTTCCTTTGAAGCCCATCTCAATGTTTGACAAAAGGCAAAATAGAATAATTTAGGTCTCCTGATCGGATGTCTAGCCTATGCCAGCAGCTTTTGTTTTAAAAATCAGTTCTAGTAGATTGCATCCGCATTCTGGATAAATCTTAAATCTCTTACAGCGCAGTACCGAACTGTCTTGAAATCCTTAAAACTTACTAATTACTACAAACTAACCTAGATCTAAAAGATCCAAAAAAAAGATCCAAAAGATTCAAAAGATCTAAAAGATCCAACAGATCCAAAAGATCCAAAAGACTACAAAAGATCCAAAAGATCCAAAGGATCCAAAAGATCCAAAAGATCCAAAAGATCCAAAAGATGCAAACGATCCAAAAGATTCAAAAGATCCAAAAGATCCAAAAGATCCAAAGATCCAAAAGATTCAAAAGATCCAAAAGATCCAAAAGATCCAAAAGATCCAAAAGATCCAAAAGATCCAAAAGATCCAAAAGATCCAAAAGATCCAAAAGATCCAAAAGATCCAAAAGATCCAAAAGATCCAAAAGATCCAAAAGATCCAAAAGATCCAAAAGATCCAAAAGATCCAAAAGATCCAAAAGATCCAAAAGATCCAAAAGATCCAAAAGATCCAAAAGATCCAAAAGATCCAAAAGATCCAAAAGATCCAAAAGATCCAAAAGATCCAAAAGATCCAAAAGATCCAAAAGATCCAAAAGATCCAAAAGATCCAAAAGATCCAAAAGATCCAAAAGATCCAAAAGATCCAAAAGATCCAAAAGATCCAAAAGATCCAAAAGATCCAAAAGATCCAAAAGATCCAAAAGATCCAAAAGATCCAAAAGATCCAAAAGATCCAAAAGATCCAAAAGATCCAAAAGATCCAAAAGATCCAAAAGATCCAAAAGATCCAAAAGATCCAAAAGATCCAAAAGATCCAAAAGATCCAAAAGATCCAAAAGATCCAAAAGATCCAAAAGATCCAAAAGATCCAAAAGATCCAAAAGATCCAAAAGATCCAAAAGATCCAAAAGATCCAAAAGATCCAAAAGATCCAAAAGATCCAAAAGATCCAAAAGATCCAAAAGATCCAAAAGATCCAAAAGATCCAAAATATCCAAAATATCCAAAAGATCCAAAAGATCCAAAATATCCAAAATATCCAAAAGATCCAAAAGATCCAAAAGATCCAAAAGATCCAAAAGATCCAAAAGATCCAAAAGATCCAAAACATCCAAAAACATCCAAAAGATCCAAAAGATCCAAAAGATCCAAAAGATCCAAAAGATCCAAAAGATCCAAAAGATCCAAAAGATCCAAAAGATCCAAAAGATCCAAAAGATCCAAAAGATCCAAAAGATCCAAAAGATCCAAAAGATCCAAAAGATCCAAAAGATCCAAAGATCCAAAAGATCCAAAAGATCCAAAAGATCCAAAAGATCCAAAAGATCCAAAAGATCCAAAAGATCCAAAAGATCCAAAAGATCCAAAAGATCCAAAAGATCCAAAGATCCAAAAGATCCAAAAGATCCAAAAGATCCAAAAGATCCAAAAGATCCAAAAGATCCAAAAGATCCAAAAGATCCAAAAGATCCAAAAGATCCAAAAGATCCAAAAGATCCAAAAGATCCAAAAGATCCAAAAGATCCAAAAGATCCAAAAGATCCAAAAGATCCAAAAGATCCAAAAGATCCAAAAGATCCAAAAGATCCGAAAGATCCGAAAGATCCAAAAGATCCAAAAGATCCAAAAGATCCAAAAGATCCAAAAGATCCAAAAGATCCAAAAGATCCAAAAGATCCAAAAGATCCAAAAGATCCAAAGATCCAAAAGATCCAAAAGATCCAAAAGATCCAAAAGATCCAAAAGATCCAAAAGATCCAAAAGATCCAAAAGATCCAAAAGATCCAAAAGATCCAAAAGATCCAAAAGATCCAAAAGATCCAAAAGATCCAAAAGATCCAAAAGATCCAAAAGATCCAAAAGATCCAAAAGATCCAAAAGATCCAAAAGATCCAAAAGATCCAAAAGATCCAAAAGATCCAAAGATCCAAAAGATCCAAAGATCCAAAAGATCCAAAAGATCCAAAAGATCCAAAAGATCCAAAAGATCCAAAAGATCCAAAAGATCCAAAGATCCAAAAGATCCAAAAGATCCAAAAGATCCAAAAGACCCAAAAGACCCAAAAGACCCAAAAGATCCAAAAGATCCAAAAGATCCATAAGATCCAAAAGATCCAAAAGATCCAAAAGATCCAAAAGATCCAAAAGATCCAAAAGATCCAAAAGATCCAAAAGATCCAAAAGATCCAAAAGATCCAAAAGATCCAAAAGATCCAAAAGATCCAAAAGATCCAAAAGATCCAAAAGATCCAAAAGATCCAAAAGATCCAAAAGATCCAAAAGATCCAAAAGATCCAAAAGATCCAAAAGATCCAAAAGATCCAAAAGATCCAAAAGATCCAAAAGATCCAAAAGATCCAAAAGATCCAAAGATCCAAAAGATCCAAAAGATCCAAAAGATCCAAAAGATCCAAAAGATCCAAAAGATCCAAAAGATCCAAAAGATCCAAAAGATCCAAAAGATCCAAAAGATCCAAAAGATCCAAAAGATCCAAAAGATCCAAAGATCCAAAAGATCCCAAAGATCCGAAAGATCCAAAAGATCCAAAACATCCAAAACATCCAAAACATCCAAAATATTAGTCTGCATTATCATTGATATATGAACCAGGTGTCCATTTTTTCTTCTTCAAAATTTTAGAATTACTGACTTACTTAGGCAGTTAGTTCGCTAAGAAACTAAAGCTGTTTCCTAAAACAGCTGTTAGATATTATTTTTTTGTCAAACCTTGTAACTTGATAAAGGTCTGTGACCTTGATTTCGACCACAAGATAAGTTCCCAAAACTACATCAACAACTCACTTTTTGCAGGTATGTACCTGACAGCCAGGCAATCGGCTTACGTCTGCTATCCCAGTCCTGTTTGGCCTCCTGTTTCCCTTGATGCCAGAATCACCGTACTACCTACTCACCATAGGCAAGGAAGAAGAGGCCAAGAAATCTCTGAAGTGGCTGAGAAGGAAACAGGACGTAGAAGAACACTTCCAACAGCTCAAAGTAGACGTCGAAAGGCAAATGTCAGAAAAAGGCACTTGGAAAGAGCTGATCTTCATTCAGTCCAATAGAAAGGCGCTTTTGGGAGGAGTCTTCCTAAGAATCTCTCAGCAATTCAGCGGTCTTCAAGTATTTGCTGTGTATACTTTGTACATATTTGAAAAGTCTGGGACTAACCTAAATCCACACATGTCTACCATTACGTTTGTAGCCATAGTGTTGACTTTGAACAGCATTTCTTGCTGCACAAGTGACTACCTTGGAAGGAAAAAAGCCTACATCATTTCTCTAGCAGCTTGTACAGTGGTACTTTGGATAATTGGTGTATACTTCTGTATAGACAAGTTTCAACCTCAAATTGATCTCACGCACTTCCAATGGCTTCCTCTAGCAGGTTTGATCACTTACACGATATTTGCTTCCTTTGGTATATCCATAATACCCTCTTTGATGTTGGGAGAGTTGTTTTCTTCTAGCATAAAGTCTAAAGGACTAGCTGTGTTGATATCTGCTTTAGGACTGTCAACGACTATAATGTACTACCTCTTCTATTATCTGAATACTACCTTTGGGATGTATTTTCCTTTTATATTCTTCGCTGTTTGCAGTAGCGTATCCACTGCGTTATCAAACTGGTTGGTACCTGAGACCAAAGGATTGACTTTGGAGGAGATACAGCGGTCGCTGTCGAGGAAAAGAAATGAAACTCCTGCGTAGATTTAGTTTGTGAGTTGCGTGAGTTGAGAGATTGTAATTTTGTAGAAGTAAGCAATTGGAGAGATCTAGTACTTGTGAAGTTGATAATATCTGAGTCTGTGACAGGGATATAGAGATTGGTTCAATCTCTGTGAGGCAGAGGTGTAAACAGGCATCACCTGTAAGTTGCTAGTCAGAAATTTATCCAACATTACAGTGATCAAGTGCATGATGTGAAGCAAAATTTATTAATAATACTTCCAAATAAGTACTGTGTTGTGCTTTTACTGACCTTACCACAGGCGAAGGGATTTACTGATCACATGACATCAAGAAAAACTATGTTGATTTATAGATCTGTCAGCAGACAGCGATATCCCTTTCAATAAATAAAAACATCAGAATCCGGGAAAATGAGGAAAAATTGAAACATTACAAAATTGAAAAAAATGGTTAAAATCCAAAATAATCGTGGAGAAAACTGTTAAAAACTGGAGGCCGATAAATAGAAAACCACGAGAGCAAATATAACAAAAATGAAAAAAATTCTGTAAAAATCGAGGAAAAATACGGAAAATCGGAAAAAAACATGAAAAAACTCGGAAATTGTTGGGAGAACGGTAAAAACAGAATATATTCAAAAATTGAAAGAAAATTTGGATAGTCTGAGACTCTAAACAGCTCAAGCGATTATTTTGGAAGGAATAAAGCCTACATTATTTCTCTAGCAGCGTGTAATGTAGTACTTTGGATAATTGGTGTGTACTTCTGTATAGACAAGTTTCAACCTCAAATTGATCTCACGCACTTCCAATGGCTTCCTCTGGCAGGTTTGATCACTTACACGATATTTGCTTCCTTTGGTATATCCATAATACCATCTTTGATGTTGGGAGAGTTGTTTTCTTCTAGCATAAAGTCTAAAGGACTAGCTGTGTTGATATCAGCGTTAGGACTATCAACCACTATAATGTACTACCTCTTCTATTATCTGAATACTACCTTTGGGATGTATTTTCCTTTTATATTCTTCGCTGTTTGCAGTAGCGTATCAACTGCGTTATCAAACTGGTTGGTACCTGAGACCAAGGGATTGACTTTGGAGGAGATACAACGGTCTCTATCGAGGAAAAGAAACGAAGCTCCTGCGTAGATTTAGTTTGTGAGTTGTGTAAGTTGAGAGATTGTAATTTTGTAGAAGTAAGCAATTGGAGAGATTTAGTAGTTGTGAAGTTGATGATATCTGACTCTGTGACAGGGATATAGAAATTCGTTCATCTGTGTGAGGCAGAGGTGTAAACAGGCGTCACGAGTGACACCTGTAAGTTGCTAGTCAGAAATGTATCCAATATTACAGTGATCCAGTGCATGATGTGAAGCAAAATTTATTAATAATACTTCCAAATAAGTACTGTGTTGTGTTTTTACTGACCTTACCACAAGCGAAGGGATTTAGTGATCACATGACACCAAGAAAAACTATCATGGCACTTGGAAAGAGCTGATCTTCATTCAGTCCAATAGAAAGGCGCTTCTGGGAGGAGTCTTCCTAAGAATCTCTCAGCAATTCAGCGGTCTTCAAGTTTTTGCTGTGTATACTTTGTATAGGAACCCCCCATGTTAGTTAGACATCCACCTTAATACCATACAAAAAATAATATTTGTGATATACAATAATTTTGCTTCCAAGGGGCCTCGAAGTACATTGGAATAAAGTATTCCTTAGATAATCTATGTCAACTGTAAATAATTCCACTACTTTAAAAAATATCAGGTCGATCACTTTACACTGTCAGACTTTCTCCAATCCAAGCTATCAGCCGTAGAATGAATTTCCAGGCTTGGTATTAACTTATAGGCTAGTTACTATTTGGATCGATTTTTTTTTTATTTTGTCTTGTTTGTCTCAACTGTTTTACTTTTTTAAAACTTTGTTTTCATGTGTCCTATAACCAAACGCTTAATAATAGATACATGTACCATGATGTTAGTTTCTGCAATTTCTTTTGGTAGTTCGAGCACCTTCAACTAATTAAAGATCGTCCTCTAAAGTCCTTATGCCACTCAGACGCTCTACATATCATCGTGATATGCACTTATTATTATTTCACTTTATGTTTAGTCGACACACAAAATTCAGACAGACCGACGGACATACAGACAGACAGACAGTACGACAGAGATACAGACAGACCAACGGCTATGAGTGACGTGGATTTTCGTTAAGTAGACATCATAAAACGCCCAAAAAGCGTATTATTTCAAAATCGAAGTTTTTTGCTATCACAATGCTTCCACCTATCGGTGTGGGAAGAAATAAAATTTGGAATTCTAATTTACTCAATTACTTTTATAAGAGTTGCAAAGTCGACAGTTTCTAATGGAAATCTCTGCATATACCTTTTTCGTAATACTTATGTGTTAGGATATGCGGACTGAATAAAGACTCTGGTCCAAAGTCCACTAATTTTAACAACTACAATAATCTTGGTGATGTCAAACCCAGTCCCGTCATTCACAAATCCTGAAAGTCTAAAACTATAGATCTACTATTCACAACAGTAATTTCAAATCAATAAGTAATCGTATTGACCGATATCACACGTAAATGAAGATAAAAAACAATCATTTATAAATGTCCAGGTTCAACCCTAAAAATAGTAATTGCAAAATCGATATAGTCACTGATCGAACAGGAAGAACATAGGATAATGTATTTGTATGTACCAACAGTAGTGTATAGCATGTGGAAGGTAATATTTACTAAAAAGGTTCAGTGCCCTTTGACGGGACAACGGCACTCAGTGAATAATGGAAAAACGCTCTTCATCTAGATAACTATAGTCTGTCCACTGAAGAGAAGGAGTAAAAAATTATTTCAAACCCATATTTTGGGCCTTTACTCGGATAAATCGTACTTAATTTTTCTGTTTATAATAACATCACTGCTCTCAGTATGCAGTTTTGTAGAGGGTGTGCATACAACCCTTGACCATACAGTAAAAATTTACATATATTGTGCATGGTTACTCCGTTTGTTCGGTGGATAAGGTATAGCTATGTCTGTCTATGTAAAAAAGGGTAGATAGTATTTCCGAGGCCATTACTTCTCTATGGCATAAAGCACGCCATTACTGCCCAGACATTTTTTTGTTGAATGTGTGTATTCTGAATATGAGATTGTCATATAGAACTGTACTTTTTTGCCATAGTGTTGACATTAAACAGCATTTCTTGCTGCACAAGCGATTACCTTGGGAGAAAGAAAGCCTACATCATTTCTCTTGCAGCTTGTACTGTGGTACTTTGGATAATTGGCGTGTATTTCTGTATCGACAAGTTTCAACCTCAAATTGATCTCACGCACTTTGAATGGCTTCCTTTGGCAGGTCTAATCACTTACACTATATTTGCTTCCTTTGGTATATCCATAATACCATCTTTGATGTTGGGAGAGTTGTTTTCTTCTAGCATAAAGTCTAAAGGACTAGCTGTGTTGATATCAGCTTTAGGACTGTCAACGACGATAATGTACTACCTCTTCTATTATCTGAATACTACCTTTGGGATGTATTTTCCTTTTATATTCTTCGCTGTTTGCAGTAGCGTATCTACTGCGTTATCAAACTGGTTGGTACCTGAGACCAAGGGATTGACTTTGGAGGAGATACAACGGTCGCTGTCGAGGAAAAGAAACGAATCTCCTGCGTAGTTTAGTTTGTGAGTTGCGTGAGTTGAGAGATTGTAATTTTGTAGAAGTAAGCTATTGGCTACTGTGAGATTTAATAGTTGTGAAGTTGATGATATCTGACTCAGTGACAGGGATATAGAGATTCATTCATTCACTGTGAGGCAGATCTGTAAACAGGTATCACCAGTGACACCTGTAAGTTGCTAGTCAGAAACGTATCCAATATTACAGTGATCAAGTGCATGATGTGAAGCAAAGTTTATTAATAATACTTCCAAATAAGTACTGTGTTGTGTTTTTACTGACCTTACCACAGGCGAAGGGATTTAGTGATCACATGACATCAAGAAAAACTATGTTGACTTGTAGATCTGTCAGCTGACAGCGATATCCCTTTCAATAAATAAAAACATCAGAGTCTGGGAAAATGTGGAAAAATTGAAGCATAACAAATTTGAAAAAGTGGTAAAAATCCAAAAAAATCGTGGAAAAAACTGTTAAAAAGGAGGAGGAGGCCGATAAATAGAGAAACCACAAGAGTAAATATGACAAAAGTGAGAAAAAGCTTGTAAAAATCGAGGACAAATACGGAAAATCGGAAAAAACATGAAAAAACAAGGTAATTGTTGGGAGAACGGTAAAAACAGAATATATTCAAAAATTGAAAGAAAATTTGGATAGTTTGATACTTTAAACAGCACAAGCGATTATTTTGGAAGGAAGAAAGCCTACATTATTTCTCTAGCAGCTTGTGCAGTGGTATGTACTTTGGATATTTGGCGTGTATCTCTGCATCGACAAGTTTCAACCACAAATTGATCTCACGTACTTCCAATGGCTTCCTCTGGCAGGTTTGATCACTTACACCATGTTTACTTCCTTTGGTATATCCATTATACCATCTTTGATGCTGGGAGAGTTGTTTTCTTCTAGCATAAAGTCTAAAGGACTAGCTGTGTTGATATCAGCGTTAGGATTATCAACGACTATAATATACTACCTCTTCTATTATCTGAATACTACCTTTGGGATGTATTTTCCTTTTATATTCTTCGCTGTTTGTAGTAGCGTAGCCACAGCGTTATCAAACTGGTTGGTACCTGAGACCAAAGGATTAACTTTGGAGGAGATACAACGATCTCTGTCGAGGAAAAAAGAACGAAACTCCTGCGTAGATTTAGTTTGTGAGTTGTGTGAGTTGAGAGATTGTAATTTTGTAGAAGTAAGCAATTGGATACTGAGAGATTTAATAGTTGTGAAGTTGATGATATCCGACTCAGTGACAGGGATATAGGGATTCTTTCATTCTCTGTGAGGCAGAGGTGTAAACAGGCTTCACGAGTAAGTTGCTGGTCAGAAATGTATCCAATATTACAGTGATCCAGTGCATGATGTGAAGCAAAGTTTATTAATAATACTTCCAAATAAGTACTGCGTTGTGTTTTTCCTGACCTTACCACAGGCGAAGGGATTTAGTGATCACATGACACCAAGAAAAACTATGTTGGTTTGTAGATCTGTCAGCTGACAGCGATATCCCTTTCAATAAATAAAAACATCAGAATCCGGGAAAATGTGGAAAAATTGAAGCATTACAAATTTGAAAAAATGGTAAAAATCCAAAAAAATCGTGGAAAAAACTTAAAAACTGGAGGCCGATAAATTGAAAAACCACGAGAGCAAATATAACAAAAGTAAGAAAAAATTCTGTAAAAGTCGAGGAAAAATACGGAAAATCGGAAAAAACATGAAAAAACTCGGAAATTGTTGGGAGAACGGTAAAAACAGAATATATTCGAAAATTGAAAGAAAATTTGGATAATTTGAGACTTTAAACAACTCAAGCGATTATTTTGGAAGGAAGAAAGCCTACATTATTTCTCTAGTAGCTTGTACAGTGGTACTTTGGATAATTGGCATGTATTTCTGCATCGATAAGTCTCAACCTCAAATTGATCTCACTCACTTCCTGTGGCTTCCTCTGGCAGGCGGACTATATTTGCTTCCTTTGGTATATCCATAATACCATCTTTGATGTTGGGAGAGCTGTTTTCTTCAATCATAAAGTCTAAAGGAGTAGCTGTGTTGATATCAGCGTTAGGACTATCAACGACCATAATGTACTACCTCTTCTATTATCTGAATACTACCTTTGGGATGTATTTTCCTTTTATATTTTTCGCTGTTTGTAGTAGCGTATCCACTGCGTTATCAAACTGGTTGGTACCTGAGACCAAAGGATTGACTTTGGAGGAGATACAACGGTCTCTGTCGAGGAAAAGAAACGAATCTCCTGCGTAGATTTAGTTTGTGAGTTGCGTGAGTTGAGAGATTGTAATTTTGTAGAAGTAAGCTATTGGCTACTGAAAGATTTAATAGTTGTGAAGTTGATGATATCTGACTCAGTGACAGGGATATAGAGATTCGTTCATTCTCTGTGAGGCAGAGGTGTAAACAGGTATCACGAGTGACACCTGTAAGTTGCTAGTGAGAAATGTATCCAATATTACAGTGATCAAGTGCTTGATGTGAAGCAAAATTAATTAATAATACTTCCAAATAAGTACTGTGTTGTGTTTTTACTGACCTTATCACAGGCGAAGGGATTTAGAGATCACATGACATCAAGAAAAACTATGTTGATTTGTAGATCTGTCAGCTGACAGTGATATCCCTTTCAATAAATAAAAACATTAGAGTCCGGGAAAATGTGGAAAAATTGAAGCTTACAAATTTGAAAAAATGGTAAAAGTCTAAAAAAATCGTTGAAAAAATTGTTAAAAATTGAAGGCCGATAAATAGAAAAACCACAAGAGTAAATATAATAAAAGTGAGAAAAAATTTTGTAAAAATCGAGGAAAAAATACGGAAAATCGGAAAAAAAACATGAAAAAACTCGGAAATTGTTGGGATAACGGTAAAAATAGAATGTATTCAAAAATTTGGATAATTTGAGACTTTAAACCGCACAAGCGATTATTTTGGAAGGAAGAAAGCGTACATTATTTCTCTAGCAGCTAGTACTGTAGTACTTTGGATAATTGGCGTGTATTTCTGTATCGACAAGTTTCAACCTCAAATTGATCTGACGCACTTCCAATGGCTTCCTCTGGCAGGTTTGATCACCTACACCATATTCGCTTCCTTTGGTATATCCATAATACCATCTTTGATGTTGGGAGAGTTGTTTTCTTCTAGCATAAAGTCTAAAGGACTAGCTGTGTTGATATCAGCTTTACTGTCAGTACAGAAAAGTCACTTCAAAATATTACGGTCAAAATCATCAGTGAAAAAAAGGCTACAAATTGAAATTAGACATTATGAAATGCTAAGAGGTTCTACGTATATCCTGCAGATATCCTGACATATAAAATGAAGCAACTCAAACACCAGTGGCAGATGGAGTGAAGTGAGATAGCAGCATTTAGGTTAGAGACGTAAATTTCAGTTGTATATAATTTCAGCCAATACTCTACACAAGGCGTAGCCTTCAGAGTGGCACTATTTGTATAGACCAATACGAATAAGGTAAAGGACTGTCAACGACGAAAATGTACTACCTCTTCTATTATCTGAATACTACCTTTGGTATGTATTTTCCTTTCATATTCTTTGCTGTTTGTAGTAGCGTGTCCACTGCGTTATCAAACTGGTTGGTACCTAAGACCAAAGGATTGACTTTGGAGGAGAGTCTCTGTCGAGGAAAAAAGACGAAAGTCCTGCATAAATTAAGTTTGTTATTTGGAAAAGAGGTTGTAATTTTATAGAAGTAAGCAAATTGGTTACTGAGAGATTCAATAGTTGTGAAGTTGATGATGTCTGAGTCTGTGACAGGGATATAGAGATTCGTTCATTCTCTCTGAGGCAGATGTGTAAACAGGTATCACGAGTGACACCTGTAAGTTGCTAGTCAGAAATGTATCCAATGATTTGAAGTAAAATTTATAAATTATATTTTTCCATAAGTACTGTATTGTATTTTTTTTCAATAATTACGCTATACTATACAGGCTTTTGAGTCCTCGAACTGAGGATATAGGATGGGCAGGAGCCAAGGCCATCCTCGCCTTTCCGATGAGCCTCTTCTAGAAGAGACGATGATTATGGGGTCCCAAATCCCAACATTACAAAGATTGGAAGAAAAATCCAAATGCCGAGAACCACCGCAGTTTTATCGATGCCAAAAGTCACTGCAAACTCCAGATTGACAGCATCAGGGAGGAACACAACCAAAAAATTAAGAACAAGCTCCTCTCGTGTCCTAGTCCGTTCAGAACATTCTGGTATATGGCTGGGGTTGTTAGTCAGAACTATTCCTATTTGACGAAACCACCCTTGACCAGAGAGGACAAATCCATCGCTTCTGCTCCTAAAAACACAGCAGACATCTTAGGGAGGCTTTTCGCAGCCAATTCTACTGTAGACTTCCATGAACGTGAACTAGAGAATGGCGGAGGTCAAATTTCAACATCGAAATGTTTGCGGGAGGCTAACCATTAAAAAAAGAGCACAACACGTCACTTATTACGAATTATCTTTTTGTACAACATTATTGGCTCTAATAAAGGGTACAGAGGTAGCCAAAATATTAATGTTTATTTCAATTAATTAGAAAGGCGTCAAAGTGAGTTTCAGAAAATTTTCATTGACCGTTCCATATTTCTTCGTAAAAGTACCCTTTAAAATCTAAAAAAACAAACCCCTTTTCAAGTGTTTCTTCTTGATTGCTTAGTTAAAAAGTAATTACACAAATAACGATGACTAAATGCAGCACCCACGCCTTCTTCCATAATCCAGCAAAAATGCTGGAGCTTCGGTTAAGTCGCTTTAATCGTTTTGCAGGAGTTCTGTTTATTATAGGAAAACCAAGTGCAATTACAGTGAATTCTTTTACAATTTAATTGCAATACCAGAGACTCGAGTGCTTCCTAACTGTAGTGTCAAATTAAATCTACGACTAGAGACCAAGTCCTGACGGCGACGCTCAAATTACTTCCAACCCTATACAGTAATTGGAACAGAAAGAAAAAACAATCTCTGAAATACATTTCAATCAGAGCTGTCCCGGTGATTTTTTGAATTCTTTTGCCTCTTCTATCTTGTTGAATATCCGTGAAGTCCGTTTCAAGGCGTCAGAGAAAACAGTGATCTCAAGTTGATTGACTCAGTATTTCCCTTCATATTCTAGGTATATGAAAATATTATATTACATTCAGATTGAATGAATGAATAAGGACCAGAGGCTATCCAGCACGGAATGTGGCTGGTGCATAGGCCACACGATGGGCCCTTTTGCGCCTCTATCCGCGCCAGTTCCTAAGACCTGCCCTTTTGGCAAAGGCAAGTACATTCTTAGGTCCTATCCGTTTTATATCTATTGGTTCCAAGGTTCTTGAGCCCAGCATAGTCTGCCTGTGATAACCCAGGGTTTCACAGCGACACAAGATGTGTGCCGAGGATTCTTCCTCGTCACCACACCACGTGCACGTTGGGTCGTTGACCACCCTCATCTCGAACAAGTGACGCCTGAAGGTGTTGTGACCCGTTAATAGGCCTACTAGCAATATCAAGTTACTCCTATCCAGAGAGAGACAAAATCGTCCTATTCTCTCTGCAAGCCCTGCTAATAGTTCCCGAGCTTGACGGAGATGACCAGAGATGTTGTTCCATCTTAGAGAGTGTTGATTCTGGATCCAGTCTCCAGTTGTTTTCCTAATCAAGTTTGCAGATAGTCCTAAGGCTGGTTCCGGGCCCACAAAACTGATGTCGGATCCCATCCTAGCCAGATGATCCGCCATTTCGTTACCCTTTACTCCAGCGTGCCCAGATACCTACATCAGTGATACCTTGTGTTTAGCCGAGATGTCGTCAGGAGCCCTCCTGCACTCCAGGACCAGTTATTTTCCAAGCACTCAGTACAGGTTAGAAGCTTCCTATTTTTCACGGTATACCATGATTTTCTCTCGCATGATTGCGGTAGCAACAAATGCTGATGGGCTGTGAACTTCAAATACGTACGATGTGTTCTTCGTTCGGACGGTCTTTGGTGTTATTATCTGGTAGCGTTCATTCGAACATATTCCGTGATAGAATCTGTAAAACAGGAACAGGTCAGCCACCCTTCTTCAATGTTCCAGGCTGTGGAGGTCCTTTGTGAGGTTAGGCGTACCGAGTAGTCCGATTGCGCTGTTCTGGCTAGTGTCCATAAGGTTTAAAGAGTGCTTCGGAGCGCATCCCCATAACTGGGAGCAATACTCCAACGATCTGCGCCTTGTAGAGCAGCAGTAGTTGCTCTGGCGTATATAGCTTCCTACAGCGGAACAAAACTCCAAACTTCTGGGATGCTATTTTAGCATTACTAACGACGTGGTAACACCAGAACATGTTATTGTTGAAGTTGATCCCCAAAAGCTTGACGGAATGTAACTCGACTATTGGGTGACTCTCTATTTCCTCTGTGGGCAAGCCAACGTGATGCTTCTTTGTCAGTATTGTTGCCCACGTTAAACTGTACTTTATTTACTAATCCCCTCTCGAAAATTGTTTTGATATCTACGTTGATCTGTGCGGCATGTTGCCGTCGTCTCCTGGGATGATAGTGGCTTGTCTGGTTCCATGCACGATATGTCATTGTACCGTCGTCTGCAAAACTGTATATTGGATTGGATGCTCTTTCCAGTAGCTTATTGATGTAAAACAGATACAGTGTAGAAGATCGGATAGACCCTGAGGAACACCGGCGTTTATTGAAAATACGTTTGATGAGCTATCTTCGACTACAACAAACAGAGATCTGTCGTTCAAAAAGCTGTTCAGCCACTAGCGCAGGTCAGATGGTGGTCCATAACCAGCAAGCTTGACCAGAAGTCCCTCATGCCACACTCTATCGAAGCCTCTCGATATGTCAAGTCCAACAACACAGGATCGTCATGATTTTCAATTGTTCTGTTCCACAAGTGAGAGACGTAGGGCAGGAGGTCACCCATAGACCTATGCTTACGGAAGCCATACTGACGATCATTTATGATTATATTGTTGTCCAGGTATTTCAGGAGCCGTGTGTTTATGACAGTCACCATAACCTTAGATATGATGCTGAGAAGAGCCACATGTCTAAAAAATAATAAATTGAGTTTTTGTTGTTTATTTACTACTTGATTGGCAACGGCGTAATGTAGAAATGCGCATTTCGCGACATGGCCAAAATACGTTGGTCACATGCCTATATGTATCATTGTTTCGACATCTGGAAAGTCTAGTTTGGGCAGATCGCAAAATGTCTACAACACTGACAAACACGTCTCACGTTAGCTCACCAAATGTCGAAATAGAGGGTCACCCAATAGTCGAGTCACCATCCGTTAAGCTTATAGACGTTCCAAGCTTCAACATCAGTTGAGGGGACCCTACTTGGTGACGAAGCGCCTCAATGACTTAGTCTACACGTTATGTACGGAAGTGGAAAACCGAAGGTCGACTATACCGATGTCTGTGGTGATACAAGAATCGAAGTTGTTCGTCGAGGACGCCGAACGCTAAGGGGGAAGGATGTAACATACTGTATATGATGGTATTGGTGCATTGTGTATTAGTTGTCATGCATGATGTAAAGTCAAAGTATTAGCACGGCTCAACAAACAAGCTGTCTTGTGAAGGAGGACGGCATCCTGCGAGGAATACTCGAGGACAAAGAAGGGGCCCAGGAAAGAAGACAGATCGTGGTGCCTAGGAAACGCGTGGCCGAGGTACTTGGGGAGATTCACAGCGGAACCAGTGGAGGTCAACTGGGCGTGGCCAAGACCCTGGAGAAGGTTCGGGAGCAGTTCTACTGGTTTAGGTGCAAGGAAGACGTCAAGGAATGGTGCAGGAGGTGTACAGTTTGTGCCGCCAGCAACGGTCCACAGAGGCGTAAGAAAGCTCCTATGCGCCAATACAACGTCGGAAGTCCCTTTGAGAGGATCGCTATCGACGTAGCAGGACCTTCTCCGGAGGGCGAAGCTGGGAACAAGTACATCGTCGTGGTGATCGACTACTTTAGCGAATGGGTCGAAGCTTACGCTCTGCCAAACCAGGAGGCCGCAACCGTTGCTGATGCTCTGGTCAAGGACTGGATTTGGACCAGGGGAGGAACTTCGAGTCTGCGCTCTTCCAGAACGTGTGTAAAACTTTGGGGATTAGGAAGACTCGGACCACGGCATTACATCCTCAGACGGACGGCATGGTGGAAAGGATGAACAGCACGGTGAACCGCTATTTGGCCAAGGTTGTCTCCGATCACCAGCGAGACTGGGACAGCTGGCTCCATCTCTTCCTATTGGCGTATCGCTCGGCAGTCCATGAAACCACGGGAGAGACGCCGGCCAGTATTGTGTTTGGGCGAGAGCTCCGGCTACCCTGTGACCTCATGTTTGGCTGCAAACCAGGGGACGATGTGGCAGGCGAAGATTACGTTTCCAACCTTCGCAGGAGACTGGACGAGGCCCATGAGAATGTTCGCCATAATATTCGCACTGCAAGCGACCGCATGAAGATGACGTACGACGCGACGTAGGGTCCAGCGAAACAGCGTACCAACCTGGAGACCTGGTCTGGCTGTACAACTCAGACACGCCGTGGCTTGTCACCGAAGCTCCAGAGTTCCTGGGAGGGCCGGTACCAGGTCATCAAGAAGATCAACGACGTAGTCTATCGAATCAAGAAGGCCAACGGTGGAAAACCCAGAGTCGTACACTTCAACAGGTTGGCTCCGTTTGCTGGAGATAATGCCGAGGCACAAGTTAGAGAACTTGAGCAACTCCACCCAGAGCTGAACTTCGACGATTTCATGGCCACTCACACTGGTACGGCGAAGGCTAGGTTTGGCGTGACTCGTGAGGAACATCGAGATTTGTTCACGGTGCCGGATGAGTACGCGTTGGCTCATTGTGTCGCAAGAGACCTCTGGATGTCCCGAGGGATTGCCGGGGAATTCCAACATCTGTTTGCCAAGTGGACGAGCTGAAGAGACAGGGTGGACGAGTCGGACAGAGAGAAGCTGGTGACCGCAAATGTTTTGAAACTGGCGATGCCTAAGCTAGCTTGCGGACGGGACGGCCTGGACTGGCGGATCATCCGAAACATGCTAGAAGTCCTCTTCAGGTTCACTGGTCAAGGTCTGGGGATGCTTTACGCCGATCCCTTTGCGCGATATCGAACGATCGATCGGCGAAGGATATGTGCCTAACACTTGTCATGTGTAAATCGTTTGCATCAGCCAAACAAGTCAAATTGCAGTTTGCTTAGTTTATTACAACTATGGTGTTTTCACAGAGTATGCTGAATTCCTTCACTGCAGGGCAAGGCAAAAAGTTTGTGCACTTCAATGAGGTGCGACAGGAGATCGAAGCAGAAACAGACAGAGTCACTGGTAGCAATAAGGGCATATCTAATGGACCCATCAATCTGAGAGAATACTCCCCGAATGGTAAATTCATTCATAATATTCAATTTTTGAATCTGCTTAAGGGTTTCTATCTTTGAATCAGAAGGGGTACACTTGTATTGACGATAAGCAAACAAAATATAGTTTGATTGCTAAAGCAATCTATAAAAACTTGTTATTAAATCTTTGCACTTGGTAGTCAAATATTTGAATATGCATGGCCGACTTTACACTAGGCCGGAGCCTTAGATGTGGCAACGTGGCTTAGCTGTCAAATAGTGGCCCTATAGTTTCAGAATAATTATTACATTTTATATGTATTAGAGTTCATCTCGGTTAATAAATTAAGAAAAATACTTTTCAGAACTACTACTACTAATACCACTTACCTACATCTGATGTCTGTTTCATCACAGTCAGACACTACAAAATAAAAATAAACGCAACCTGTTTCCTGCTGCCACTTCCACTTCCACTTAAATGAACACTCAATTTACTTTGTAAATTGTTACTTGAGCTAGAAAAATTCACTATTAGGTCACTGTGAAGCCATTCTTGCTGGTCTTGATTTCCCTTTCACTATCAAATCCTTTCGTAGGTATGCCCCAGGCCATGCCCAGATGAGTTCTATTAACTGTATTTTTCTGTGATATTTGGGAGGTCCAGAAAACATTATAGGTACCACATTGTGCTTTAAAATAGGTCTTATCCTTTGAAATGTTTGTAAATTATTGTCTTTATCCTTATAAATATAACCAGCCCTTCGGAGGAATACCTTTCACCCACTTCTGTTTATGTCCCTTATTGGACGCACAATTGCTAGTGCAACCTGGTACTACACACTTTGCGGGCATCTTTTTATCTTTATAGTTTCATTTGTGCAGGTAAATAAGTAGAAACACATTAAAAATCACCTTGCAACGTTCTTTTTAATCTGGAGTAAGGTTATGTTGGGCCATGGTTTGGTAGTCCTCTACTGGGCTGCAACCTGGTACTACACGCTTTGCAGGCATCTTGTTATCTTTATAATTTCGTTTGTGCAGGTAAATAAGTAGAAACACATTAAAAATCACCTTGCAACGTTCTTTTTAATCTGGAATAAGGTTATGTTGGGCCATGGTTTGGTAGTCCTCTACTGGGCTGCAACCTGGTACTACACGCTTTGCAGGCATCTTGTTATCTTTATAGTTTCGTTTGTGCAGGTAAATAATTAGAAACACATTAATAATCACATTCCAACCATATTTTCTGCTCCTGGAAGAATAAACATGACATAACAACAAATGAAAACTCGGCCCGCTGATTCAGTGTTGCCATATTTCATGCCTAGTGAGTAAAGTCGGCCATGGAATATGTCAAGATAATGTTAGCTTACTCCTAACTTTCAAAGAGATACAAATTCTATCCTTATTTTATAGGTAATAATAAATTTTCTTATCGATATTTTGGGTTAGAGAGAGATAGATTTCAACACGGGAGGGTCATGGCTATCTACATAGAATATTAGTACAGAGATAAATAATATAGATCACAGCGCAAATCTAGTACTTTATTGGAGGTAAACATTAAGGACAACATAAACTTTATGTTATCTTTAATGTTTACCTTGCTTTTACACCGCATAGGATGAGTATTATTTCTTAATTCTGCCCTGTTGTACACTACTTTCTATTCCGTCCCTGTCAGGGTGAATGAAACTATCCCAAAATGGCGGCGCTGACGTCAGATATTTGCAAAACGTCATCGCAATGCAACCGACCGCGAGTAATACTACGTTCCAAAATCCCATCTATCCAGTGAGCAGATGAATTTTCGAGGATAGTCACGTGATTCCAGATGTTAGGGATGTTGGAATATTTATGAAACGGCAAAGATCTTTTTTTGCCAATTTTGACATGTAACATAACCTGTGCTGTTTTCTCAGAGTCAGAGTGTCAGAGTAGTCGTACACGTTAGAATGTCAATGCATAATGAATGCATACAAATAAAGCAGAATAGGTTATGTCAAGTTGTTAGCTGTCAAGTGAAAAATATCTCTTGACAGTCTTGACACAAAGGTCGCTAAAATCTCAATTTGATTTCTGAGCAAAACGATGACATCCATGGCCTCGGAAATGCAATATCGGAACACAGATTTTTGTTGACAGTTTGATACTGAGTGAATACTGAAACGCTACAGAGCAAATCGTGGTCTTTGATCGGATTTTGGAACGTAGTATAAGACAGCTGATTGTTTGTTGTGCCGTGGTGTTAGGTCATATCTTTGACGTGTAAACGTCATCGAATCATCTGGAGTTTTCTGGAATGATGGATGGGCGTTCTAGAATGTCATCTGGATGTCTCGAAGATACCACGAGTAGCGTGGCGGTAGTTGAGTAGTTGTTGAGAGAAGTTAAGGTACGGTTAGGAGATATTAAATAATACTATTTATTTTCCAAAAGACGAAATACATCGTTTAGGAATAGTCACAGCACAAAAAATGACAGAAAGAAAAAGAGAATACACAGATAAGTAATTGATAAATAATACCTTAGAGCCTAATCTTTAAAAAAATCATCCACATTGTAGATGCACTTTTGTACGAGTAGCTTTTTTAAGCGTGATTTGAATAGACTTTCATATCCACAGTCTCTTATGCTACATGGTAGTTTATTGAACATCCTTAAACCTAAACAATCTGGAGAATTGTACCATAGAACATATTTCCTGTATGGAACATAAACTTTTTGCTTCTGCCTGGTGTCTGCCCAAAAATTTAGTTTCTTCAAAATTGTTTGTACTAAGTGATTGACTGCCAATAGCAAGTCTTACAGACGGGCAGTCTCTTTGCCTGTTATGAACACGAATAACCGCTGTTTTACTTGCGTTTAGGAAAAGAGCATTTTGAACGAACCATGCATCCATCCTTGAGAGTGCATTGTTACACTTGCTTTCCAACATTGTGTCATTCCTATCCGAAATAATAATAGATGTGTCGTCCGTATACATGGTAAACATTGCCGGCACATCCAGTTTGTCCAGGTCATTGAGATACAATATAAATAAAAATGGGCCAAGGACAGAACCTTGTACTACCCCTAAGTCAATAGAAAGCATATCAGAAATAGTGACATTGTTAATACACACAAATTGTTGACGATTACATATGAAGGACTCTATCCAATTTAGAGCATTACCCCTGATTCCGTAGTATGGTAACCTCCTCAGCATCGTTTGAGGATCGACACAGTCAAATGCTTTACTCAGATCGCAGAAGATACCTACTGGACATTCCCCTTTTTCTATATACTGAATAAGCATCTCACAATATGAATGTACTGCTGTTGCAGTGGATCTACCTCTTAAGAATCCATGTTGATTTTCTGAGAGCACATTGTGTTTATCCGCAAATTCTAGCGTTCTGTGCAAAAAAGCGTATTCAAATATTTTTGCGAAACCAGATGGCATTGTAATCGGCCTGTAAGTGAAATGAAAACGTGAAAAGTGAGTGCAGTTTGATTCCATGGAGCAAGAAAAAGTGACAATATTATACGAGCATTCTAAGCATTTTTAAGGGTTGTCTCAGCCTGAAGTGAAGCACTTTGTATCATAAATTATGCTCAAATCTAAATGGATGTAGGCGTGAATATAGCAACACCCTCTAAGTCAATGAAACAGTTCGTCTTCGGCCCTTAACCAAATCGGGCCGTCCACTGCTCGCCCTGTTCGTGAATATTCATGAAGGGCTGCGCACCTAGGGACCGCTCCTACCCGACCTTACAGACGGGGAGGGTGAGGGGTGGACGTAGTCGATATTTCATGCCGGGTGACAATTCTCGTTTGCAGTCCGATACACACAGAGGGAGACCCCCAAGGACTCGTTTTGTAGTGTTTTGATCCGAAGGGTTTACCGAACACTTGAAGGGCTCACCGGACGACGGGAGCGATACCAAGAGGGATGTAACTCGCTTGTTTATAATTCATTCATGGGGCGGTTCAATTAATTTTTGTTTCTGGGCTGCTTTCGGCTGTTATAAGATATTGATGCGACTTAGATTATAATGCTTTCAATTCAGTGGCGTAGCTACGGGGGATATACCTCCTTTGGAACAAAAATAAAAAAGTTAACTATATCATCTCTGATACTATTTGCGGAGAGCCAACAAAACAAAATTCTTATCGGTTTTCCTCCAAATCACATACCTTTGTTCTAGCAGGCTGAAACATTGAAACTAAAAACATTCACCTGATTTGTAATCACCACCCTGAAATTATCTGGAATACAGGATTTGATTTTGACCGAAAGGCGAATTAAAATTTTAGACTTTTTGATGTGAAACTGAAAATGACGGGTGTCGGAAATTTTTGATCTTCGTTCTTTGAGACTGAAACTCAAATCATCCACCGTATTTGTAATCACCAACCTTGAAATTATCTAGGACACGAGATTTAATTTTGATAGAAGGTCGAATGAAGGTTTTAGATTTTTTGAGGCGAAGCTGAAAATAGGGGTGTCTGAAATTTTTGATCTTCATTCTGCGAGATTGAAACTCAAATCATCGATCGGATTTGTAATCAGCACCCTGAAATTATCCAGAATACAGGATTTGATTTTGATAGAAAGCCAAATAAAGATTTAAGACTTTTTGAGGTGAAGCTGAAAATCAGGAGTGACGGAAATCTTTTATCTTCATTCTACTAGATTGAAACTCAAATCGTCGACCGGATTTGTAATCAGCACCCTGAAATTATCTGGGCTACAGGACTTGATTTTAATAGAAAGCCAAATAAAGATTTAAGATTTTTTGAGGTGAAGCTGAAAATCAGGAGTGACGGAAATCTTTTATCTTCATTCTACGATATTGAAACTCAAATCGTCGACCGGATTCGTAATCAGCACCCTGAAATTATCTAGGATACAGGATTTGATTTTGATAGAAAGCCAAATAAAGATTTAAGATTTTTTGAGGTGAAGCTGAAAATCAGGAGTGACGGAAATCTTTTATCTTCATTCTACGAGATTAAAACTCAAATCGTCGACCGGATTTGTAATCAGCACCCTGAAATTATCTAGGATACGAGATTTCATTTTGACAGAAGGTTGAATGAAGGTTTTAGATTTTTTGAAGTGAAGCTGAAAATAGCGGTGTCTGAAATTTTTGATCTTCATTCTGCGAGATTGAAACTCAAATCATCCACCGG
The DNA here is from genome assembly GCA_951848785.1 of Callosobruchus maculatus. NCBI lineage: Eukaryota > Metazoa > Arthropoda > Insecta > Coleoptera > Chrysomelidae > Callosobruchus > Callosobruchus maculatus. The sequence continues at coordinate 23,503 of CATOUR010000352.1, forward strand.
ATTTGTAATTACCACCTTCAAATTATCTAGGATACGAGATTTAATTTTGATAGAAGGTCGAATGAAGGTTTTAGATTTTTTAAGGTGAAGCTGAAAATAGGGGTGTCTGAAATTTTTGATCTTCATTTTGCGAGATTGAAACTCAAATCGTCCACCGGATTTGTAATCACCACCTTAAAATTGTCTAGGATACGAGATTTAATTTTGATAGAAGGTCGAATGAAGGTTTTAGATTTTTTGAGGTGAAGCTGAAAATAGGGGTGTCTGAAATTTTTGATCTTCATTCTGCGAGATTGAAACTCTAATCAATGACCGGATTTGTAATCAGCACCCTGAAATTATCTAGGATACAGGATTCGATTTTGATAGAAAGCCAAATAAAGATTTAAGATTTTTTGAGGTGAAGCTGAAAATCAGGAGTGACGGAAATCTTTTATCTTCATTCTACGAGATTGAAACTCAAATCGTCGACAGGATTTGTAATCAGCACCTTGAAATTATCTAGGATACGAGATTTTATTTTGACAGAAGGTTGAATGAAGGTTTTAGATTTTTTGAGGTGAAGCTGAAAATAGGGGTGTCTGAAATTTTTGATCTTCATTCTGCGAGATTGAAACTCTAATCAATGACCGGATTTGTAATCAGCACCCTGAAATTATCTAGGATACAGGATTCGATTTTGATAGAAAGCCAAATAAAGATTTAAGATTTTTTGAGGTGAAGCTGAAAATCAGGAGTGACGGAAATCTTTTATCTTCATTCTACGAGATTGAAACTCAAATCGTCGACAGGATTTGTAATCACCACCTTAAAATTGTCTAGGATACGAGATTTAATTTTGATAGAAGGTCGAATGAAGGTTTTAGATTTTTTGAGGTGAAGCTGAAAATAGGGGTGTCTGAAATTTTTGATCTTCATTCTGCGAGATTGAAACTCTAATCAATGACCGGATTTGTAATCAGCACCCTGAAATTATCTAGGATACAGGATTCGATTTTGATAGAAAGCCAAATAAGGATTTAAGACTTTTTGAGGTGAAGCTGAAAATCAGGAGTGACGGAAATCTTTTATCTTCATTCTACTAGATTGAAACTCAAATCGTCGACCGGATTTGTAATCAGCACCCTGAAATTATCTGGGCTACAGGACTTGATTTTAATAGAAAGCCAAATAAAGATTTAAGATTTTTTGAGGTGAAGCTGAAAATCAGGAGTGACGGAAATCTTTTATCTTCATTCTACGATATTGAAACTCAAATCGTCGACCGGATTTGTAATCAGCACCCTGAAATTATCTGGGCTACAGGACTTGATTTTAATAGAAAGCCAAATAAAGATTTAAGATTTTTTGAGGTGAAGCTGAAAATCAGGAGTGACGGAAATCTTTTATCTTCATTCTACGATATTGAAACTCAAATCGTCGACCGGATTCGTAATCAGCACCCTGAAATTATCTAGGATACAGGATTTGATTTTGATAGAAAGCCAAATAAAGATTTAAGATTTTTTGAGGTGAAGCTGAAAATCAGGAGTGACGGAAATCTTTTATCTTCATTCTACGAGATTAAAACTCAAATCGTCGACCGGATTTGTAATCAGCACCCTGAAATTATCTAGGATACGAGATTTCATTTTGACAGAAGGTTGAATGAAGGTTTTAGATTTTTTGAAGTGAAGCTGAAAATAGCGGTGTCTGAAATTTTTGATCTTCATTCTGCGAGATTGAAACTCAAATCATCCACCGGATTTGTAATTACCACCTTCAAATTATCTAGGATACGAGATTTAATTTTGATAGAAGGTCGAATGAAGGTTTTAGATTTTTTAAGGTGAAGCTGAAAATAGGGGTGTCTGAAATTTTTGATCTTCATTTTGCGAGATTGAAACTCAAATCGTCCACCGGATTTGTAATCACCACCTTAAAATTGTCTAGGATACGAGATTTAATTTTGATAGAAGGTCGAATGAAGGTTTTAGATTTTTTGAGGTGAAGCTGAAAATAGGGGTGTCTGAAATTTTTGATCTTCATTCTGCGAGATTGAAACTCTAATCAATGACCGGATTTGTAATCAGCACCCTGAAATTATCTAGGATACAGGATTCGATTTTGATAGAAAGCCAAATAAAGATTTAAGATTTTTTGAGGTGAAGCTGAAAATCAGGAGTGACGGAAATCTTTTATCTTCATTCTACGAGATTGAAACTCAAATCGTCGACAGGATTTGTAATCAGCACCTTGAAATTATCTAGGATACGAGATTTTATTTTGACAGAAGGTTGAATGAAGGTTTTAGATTTTTTGAGGTGAAGCTGAAAATAGGGGTGTCTGAAATTTTTGATCTTCATTCTGCGAGATTGAAACTCTAATCAATGACCGGATTTGTAATCAGCACCCTGAAATTATCTAGGATACAGGATTCGATTTTGATAGAAAGCCAAATAAAGATTTAAGATTTTTTGAGGTGAAGCTGAAAATCAGGAGTGACGGAAATCTTTTATCTTCATTCTACGAGATTGAAACTCAAATCGTCGACAGGATTTGTAATCACCACCTTAAAATTGTCTAGGATACGAGATTTAATTTTGATAGAAGGTCGAATGAAGGTTTTAGATTTTTTGAGGTGAAGCTGAAAATAGGGGTGTCTGAAATTTTTGATCTTCATTCTGCGAGATTGAAACTCTAATCAATGACCGGATTTGTAATCAGCACCCTGAAATTATCTAGGATACAGGATTCGATTTTGATAGAAAGCCAAATAAGGATTTAAGATTTTTTGAGGTGAAGCTGAAAATCAGGAGTGACGGAAATCTTTTATCTTCATTCTACGAGATTGAAACTCAAATCGTCGACAGGATTTGTAATCAGCACCTTGAAATTATCTAGGATACGAGATTTAATTTTGATAGAAGGTCGAATGAAGGTTTTAGATTTTTTGAGGTGAAGCTGAAAATAGGGGTGTCTGAAATTTTTGATCTTCATTCTGCGAGATTGAAACTCTAATCAATGACCGGATTTGTAATCAGCACCCTGAAATTATCTAGGATACAGGATTCGATTTTGATAGAAAGCCAAATAAAGATTTAAGATTTTTTGAGGTGAAGCTGAAAATCAGGAGTGACGGAAATCTTTTATCTTCATTCTACGAGATTGAAACTCAAATCGTCGACAGGATTTGTAATCAGCACCTTGAAATTATCTAGGATACGAGATTTAATTTTGATAGAAGGTCGAATGAAGGTTTTAGATTTTTTGAGGTGAAGCTGAAAATAGGGGTGTCTGAAATTTTTGATCTTCATTCTGCGAGATTGAAACTCTAATCAATGACCGGATTTGTAATCAGCACCCTGAAATTATCTAGGATACAGGATTCGATTTTGATAGAAAGCCAAATAAAGATTTAAGATTTTTTGAGGTGAAGCTGAAAATCAGGAGTGACGGAAATCTTTTATCTTCATTCTACGAGATTGAAACTCAAATCGTCGACAGGATTTGTAATCAGCACCTTGAAATTATCTAGGATACGAGATTTTATTTTGACAGAAGGTTGAATGAAGGTTTTAGATTTTTTGAAGTGAAGCTGAAAATAGGGGTGTCGGAAATTTTTGATCTTCATTCTGGGAGATTTAGACTTAAATCATCGACAGAATTTGAAATCACCACCCTGAAATTATCTAGGACACGGAATTTCATTTGGGTAGAAGGCCAAATAAGAAATTTAGACATTTTGACTTTTTTTGAAACTGAAAATAAAGGATGGAGGAAAATATTGATCTTCGTTCTACGAGACCGAAACTCCAAACATCTACCAGGTTTGTAATCAGCACCCTGAAGTTATCTGAAACACTGAATTCTATTTTGATGGAAGGTCGAATAAAGATTTTAGACTTTTTGAGGTGAAACTGAAAATCAAGGGTTTCGGGAATTTTTCATCTTCGTTCTGCGAGACCGAAACTTAAAATAACCATCGGATTTGTAATCAATACGGGATTTCATTTGGATAGAAGGTCAAATAAAGATTTTAGACTTTTTGAGGTGAAACTGAAAATCAAGGAATGTCGGAAATTTTTGATCTTCGTTCTGCGAAACAGAAACTCCAAACATCAGATTGAGTTTGTCTAAGCGCACTTCAAGCTTTTGTATTTAAATCTTAATTTTACTGTACGTTATAGTATAGTAACACCGACATGTGTTTCGGACTAACTTGACCTCATCACCTATCCTTGCTCCTCTTTTCGTGCATAACCAATACTTCGTCTCCTTTTTATTGGATAAAATGTTTGGAAATAATTCTCCTTACTTCATTCATCCATGAGTTCAAGCACAGTATTCCATACTTATGATAAATTACCGAAAACAAATCTTTTTGTGTCTTTTCCGCAAGGCAAACTTGCCCCGTCATTTAAATTAATGCGCCAAGTAATACGGGAACAAAAATCCCGAGATTCTGCGGTTCCGGAAAAAGGAAATGTGCGAAGTTTGCTACGAACCTACTCTAGCTGTTTTAGTCCCTGGGATTTTGAAATCTGCCTTGTTAATACTTTAATTTATGACGCTTTGTATAATTTATGAGTCTAAGCGGTTTAAGTCAGCTAAGGTGTATTTACGAAGATATTAGGACTTTTTTAAGCCCTGCATGTGTTGTTTGTGGATAATAAAGGTCAGCGGTCTTTCTCCGTCATGACATAAAAGCTGGAAAAAAATTAGGAAAAAAGAGTAGAAAACACACAATAAAATATGGGTGGAATAATTCTACATAAAAAACTTACTCTTTGCAGTATCTATAAGGAAATTGAACTTTTTACAGGATAAACTATGCGACTTTGAGATGTAATTGGAATTATCGTATAGATCAGGTACTTTTTTGTACATTTTGAGGTTTGTTAGCTTGTTGGTGCGTTTCAGGTTTCAAGAATATTTCGTGTGAGAGCCTCTACTAGTGTTGGCAATTTTTCTGTTTTGTTACGTTTAAGGAATCATAGCTCATTCAGGATGTATTTCTGTACAATATCTATTTTTACAAGCCTGACAATTCGGAAATATGAGCTTGTTCCTGTTCCAAATTTTATGTCTTATAACCAACGTTGATGTGGTTTGATATTTATTTTTTGAAAGTAAAAATATGTTTTACTTCCCATACCGATAGGTGAGGGGAGCATTGTGATCGCGAAAATTTTCGATTTTGATATAATACACTTTTTGGGCGTTTTATGATGTCTACATAACGAAAATCCACGTTACCCATTTCCGTCGGTCTGTCTGTCTGTTGGCATTTTTCTAACGTCATAATCTCAGTAACCGCTGCATCGATTGTGATGAAATTTGGGTAGCGATACGTGGTGGTGTCGTAGTATGTAATGTTCATATAATTTTATAAATCGTTGTACGGCGGGGCCGGAGTAATTAGCAAACAACAAAGAATTTCAAATATCCCTCAAACTTTTAGGTGTTTTAGGATCATTTTCTACTTTTTTTGGGTGGGGGTGAATCGGGGGTGGGGGAGTTGTAAGACTGCAAAATTTGTTGTATTCATAATGGGCTGTCCACTGACCTGCGAATGAAAAGCATAGCAGAATAATAATTTTTTTTAGGTCCATCCGAACAATGCCTTGCTTGCTTATTATAGAAACGAATGAACTTAGAATTTGTGATGTATACATACGAGTATTGTTTTAGATCCTTCTATATTGCGTAACGCGGAAATTATTGAATTGGTTTTAATGAAACTAAATGATGATGATAATGAAAATAACATATAAAAACAGCTCAAACTTTGTTTTTAGGCGTTTTAGGGGTTCCTGGTTCCTGATCATTTTCTATTTTTCTTTTGGTCCATCTGAACATTGACTTGCCTCTTACAAAAACTAATTTTGTGATGTACACATACTAGTCCTGCTTAATTTCGTTCTATGTATATTGCGTAAAGCGAAAATTATTGGATTGGTTTTAATGAAATTTTGACACACCACCAGCGCGGCGAGAATGGAAAACACGTCTGTTTTTAAAAAACCGTGTGAGTGGCGGCGCAGATATAATATAAAAACGAAAACTACAAAAATAGGTCAAACTTCATTTTTAGACGGTTTGGAGGCTACTGATCGTTTCGCATCGTCCAGTTGAGGCATGCAGGAAAAAACTGGCGTCCTAGTTTCTAAGGATGGAGACGCAAGAAACTATTTATGAGAGTTTTCGTGTTGGATGCTTTTTTGCAGGCGGGTGGGCGATGATTTGGTTGCAAGGGGATTTCAGACTATAGCTTCATGCAATGGGAAAATAACAATATTATATCAAAATTATGTGTGAGAAGTACTAAGTCAATCAACTTAACTCCATTTTGTGTTTTTCAATAAAAACGTACTTTTATTTACTATTTTTTTTGTATTTTTATCATAGTTCTTACTAGTGTTAGAGTTTAAAAAATTGATTCGAGTTAATCCCGACATCTTGTTCATAAAAATTAGAAACTATAAACGAAGGTACTTGGTGGTGAATCAATGACCCTAACATCGATTTTTTTTCAGTTTTGGCCAGGGAGCTAGCTAGTTGTGGTAGTGCCCCCTTGTATGCTCCAATACCGATCAGCATTATTTCTTGTGTATTTCCCTGTGAGCACTGTTGGTGTACGCAGTGCCTTGCCGTCCTCTCGGTCCGTTATCCGCCCTCATTTGAATGACAAAAGGGCCTGCCCTATACACACCGAACGGCTGCCTTTCACTATATCGGAAGCGACCCCGGAGCTTTCCGGAGACTCTCCGGAGCGAATCCGACATCTCTTCAAGTGGACAAACGGACAATGGCCGACTTGTGAATCGACTGCATCCTGATTTATCAGTTCACGCCCTCTGACGGCAGCAAATTCAAATATGACTATTCGCTGTTGTTTGCATTACATGCAAACGCAAAAGTAATTTTTTTATCCATGATAAAATTGCGCTTACACGTCATACATCCTCACTTAACCCACGTAATAAATTTCATGTCTAGTTTTTTGGATCTTAGACCTATGAGCTTGCTGAGTGTACTTTCAAAAGTCTTGGAGAAAATCGTTTAATTGCAAATATCAGTTTTACGTAACTCAAAACCAAACAGGATATTACAAGTTTATCAGTCAGGTCTTAGAATATCGTATAGTACTTCGACTGCTCTTGTTAATATCCTGGATAGCATCAAACAGGATGCCTCCTAAGTTCTTTGCGAACATTGAGATACTTTGCTACCAAAACTGGGCAGGGGCATTTTTAGTAACGAGTGTTGCCTTCGCATTCTACTTGGCATACCTAAAATCAAATGACGAATGTCTCTTGAGGAATAAGGTCCCACTCCCCTAGAACAGCGTGTTGATATTCATTTGACGTCAAAGGAATAAGAACACGACTTCGTATTCTTCGCCAAAGCTTATTCCAGACATGTTCAATAATTGAACTTAACGCTGGCCACTCCAAGACATCAATGTCTACATCGTTTAAGTATTGTTGAGTAATTATCACGGTGTGGGGTCTGGCAGTATCATGCATCAAAATAAAATTATTTCTAATAAAATCAACATAACGAACAACAAAATCTTGCAGAATTTTATCAATTTACCTGACAGCAGTTGAAGACCCTCTTAGAATGATGTACAACTCTGTGCGTGCCTTCAGATAAATTCCAGCTCACACCATAAGTGAACCCCCTTGGTAGCCTATACCCTAGAACTAACGGTACATTCTGCAAAACGTTCTTGTGGTCTTCGCCATACCCCTTCATGACCAACTGGAGACCGCAGGCTAAATCTAGACTCATCAGTAAACAAAATACGGCCCCATTCATGTTCACCCAAGTGTCCATGACTTCTCGGAGATTGAAGTCGCGCTACACGATGACGTCTAAGAAGCTCTGGACTTGTAGTGGGGCTATGACTATCAATATTGGTTTCACCAACTCTTCGTCTAACGGTCCGTTCGCTTACATTGGTATTTCGGACGTGATGAAGTCGATTTCTGATTTCTATAGCTGTAGCATGACGGTCTCGTAGATTTTGTAAGATGATAGAGCGTTTATCATGAGCGTTAGTCCTTCACTGGGGCCAGTGCCAAGTCGTCTGGTGTAACATCCATTTTCCTAAAACGTGTATAAATACTATCCAGAGTGCTATTTGATACGGGATGATAACTTTGGGCAACCTATCACTTACCTCTTCTGCCTTGAATCAACGCAACCATAGCAGCCGCGGTTTGGGGACTAACAGCAGTCATTTTTAGCTCAAAAACAAAGAAGCATCACTTGTAAACGTCTTGCTAAATATAGCAAACCTTTGACAAACGTCTGTCAAATTTATTAAAAACGATAAAAAAAGTTGACGAAGAAGTGTATCTCAAATTTAATTTTTTACTAGTGGCGTTGATTGGCAATTCTGCGATCAGGACCGTATTAGTAATATTCTTATTGAATATCTCATTGCCAAAAAGTAATGATTATTGTTGTAAACAAGAAATTGCTTCAATATCCAGAAATTCGCAGCAAAAATGGTTAGTTAAAAGAAATAAATTATTTTATTGATTTGTATACCGTTAGAGACTATCAAAATACTCCTACATTTAACAATACGGACGATTCAATGAACAGCTTGCATCACTAGTGGGATATTTATTGGTTGAAACGTACCAGGTACAATTGGAGAAAAGTATAAAGTAAGTATATGGAGTAAAATTAATATAATAAGGTAGTTTAACTGAAGCTTAAGCTAAAAATGCTTTTATCTTCATTCTTACCTCATTTAAATTGTACCTAATCAGCATCATTCAGAGCAGCCATACTGATATACTGAAAGACACGCCGGATTTTCCGAGGAATTATACAATTTTCATTTTAGTACACTTCTTAATAAATCCAGATTTCTTTTTCAAATAAACCGTTGATCGTTATTAGAAATTAATTAAAAATTGATGTTTATCTCGTGGGTAAGTATTTAGGACAATGAAACATTACAAAAATTATATTTTGAAAAATTAGTCATAAAATCTCAAGTGCTCCGTTTTTCGCGCCGGTAAGGGTAGAAGTCTTTTTACTATATTCTATGCACATTCTGCCGCATGGAGCTTTTGATATCGTGCATCTGCAACTCACTATACGTTTCCAAATTTCCATTTTTAACAGAATTCTATCGAACCGCATATAGTTGGTGAAGATGTTTCGGTTATCCGGTCAGAGTGTGAATATCGAGGCAACAATGGCTTATTTCCGGTATTGCCAGGAATTGAAATCACCTTCGCTGGACTGGAAATAACCATAATACGTTCTTTTCCAGGATAATATTCAGACGTATCACGTATAAAATGCAATATGAGAATGTACACGTGGAAAGGATACAAACTCTGAAGATGACGTGAATTGGGGAACTTGCCCTCGTATATGACGGGTTCCATTCCAAAACTCGCCTTATCCACTTTTTATGAAAAATGAGATAGCGATGTCTATGTCTTATACAGGGTGTGTAGAAGTATCTGAATCACCCCCATAGATGTTATGCAATTTTTTGTAGTTTCCGAGTTATTAATTTTTTTCTGAATTTTAGAAAATTCTCTATTTCGACAACTTAAAACTGTTCCAAAAAAAATTAAGACTTTTCCAAATTCATTTTTCTGGTAATTAATCTTTAAGAGTTTACTGTTCATATATAAAGGAATCAGCTTGAGCCTTGAAAATTATAGTGTCAAGTGAAAAATTTACGTTCTGTTACTTATGACTTAGATTTTCGACTCGCAATAAAAAATCTAAAGAGGTGATTTCATGATTTCTATGCAGATCTAAAAACTTTTTCAGACTCTCAGCTATCATAATCATTGAAACAAAGTAGTACCTAATGGGGCTACTTTGGCTCCAATCGACCTTCAACGACAAGAGGTAGAGATTTCTTGAAATTAGCGATGGGATTTTAAATGAAACAATAACTAATTTTAGGTCGCTAATAGCAGATTGATTGTCGGTGCCGCAATAAAAAACATTCAGTGCGACCAGAATCTCGATAGATGACCACCTGTTAACTTCGCTAAGATTTTTTTTACATGTACGACTTCTTTTTTGTAAGTTGGAAATTGTAAAATGAGACGAATTATCAGATTTATTTACTGAGTTTATTAAATTTCACAAGAAATTTTGAAAATGTCTACATTCTTGTTCGATGCATAATCTACATCTTCTGAAAAAATTGTTTTTTAAATTAACAAAAGCTCTTCGATTGTCTGCGTAATTCGCTGATGTTTCGACGGACTTTAGCATAAACTAGTTCTTTGTAGTGGTCCCAAACAAAAAACTCTATCGGATTTAAGTCAGGTGACCGTGGCGACCATTCAGTGGATCCACCACGACCTATCCATTTGTTGCATAGTCTCTTGCAGAAAACAGCATCGTTAAATTCAGTTGTCGTGAACTAAAGGTCCGCAGGAATAGCCAAGTAGTCAGACAACAGAAACAACACCAATCCAAACAAAAGCGTACCGTTTTAAAGCCGCAAAGACAGACAGACGACTGAGTAAAGACAACGAGAACAACCTATGCAATGACACATTTTGAAAAGACATCACAGTATCACAGCTATCTCTTTTTAACATCGCCATCGTTTACTGCGTTAGCGTTAGCCCTTTTTGTTGGCGCTCAGGTAAAAACCGGTTTTGAAGAATGCGCTCCTTGTGGTTTTTTAGCAAGAAATATGATCTTTTTTAATAAATGTTTAATTTATGCAACGTTTTTAACGTTTATTATTGCGGTCCTGATAATCAATCTGCTATTAATGCGTTAACATAAGTTATTGATGAATTAAAAAACACATATCTAATTTCAAGAAATCTCCACCTCTTGTCTTTGAAGGTCGATTGGAGACAAATTAGCCCCATTAAGTACTACTTTTTTTAATGTTTATGATAGCTGAGAGTCTGAAGAAGTTTTCAGACCTCCATAGAAATCATGAAATCACCTCTTTAGATTTTTAATTGCGAGTCGAAAATCTAAGTCATAAATTAACAGAACGTAAATTTTTCACTTTACACTATAATTTTCACGACTTTCATCAGAATTACTAAGCCGATTCCATTATGCAAGAACAGTAAACTCTTAGAGATTAATTAGCAAAAAAGATAATTTGGAAAAGTCTCTTAATTTTTCTTTTGGAACAGTTTTAAGTTGTCGAGGTAGAGAATTCTCTAAAATTTAGAAAAAAGTTCATAACTCGGAAACTACAAAAAATTGCATAACATATATGGGGGTGATCCAGATACCTCTAGGTTTGCTCTACCTCTGGACTTCCGCTTGACACTATTTTTTAGGACACCCTGTATGTGTTGTAGACCGATGCCGAATTTGGCCCGAGGCCGAAATAATTATTAACAGTTTTCTGTACGTTAAACTATACTTTATTTACTAATCCCCACTCGACAATTGTTTTGTTGTCTACGCTGATCTGTGAGGCATGTTGCTGTCGCCGACGTACCGTCTCCTGGGATGATAGTGGCTTGCCTGGTTCCATGCACGATATTAATGTACTGTCATCTGCGAAGCTGTGGATTGGACGTTATTTGCAGCTGCTCCTTGATGTACAGCAGAAGCAGTGTAGGGACTAGGGCAGATCCTGAGGAACGCCGGCAGATCCCTGAGGAACGCCGGCGTTTACTGGGAATACGCCATCGACTACAAAAAACAGAGAACAGTCGTTCAAAAGGCTATTCAGCCAATGGCGAAGGCCATGTGGTAGGTAGTTCATAAGCGGCAAGCTTAACCAGAAGTCCCTCATGCCACATTCTATCGAAGGCTATCGATATATCAAGGGCAACAACACGCTTACTTGAAAATAATTTCCAGCGATTTCTCTTACTGAACAATATTTATTGCTCGAAGTTATAAGAGTAACGTATATCGACATAATGCCGGCGTCCATTCTCAGCAGGCCACCCTGTACCATCTCAGTTACATTGGAGATTTCTCACGTCAGATCCAAACTTGCCAATCTTGTATATCTGCTACATGGGTACTTGTCGCCGCGTTTTTGCCGCAGCGATAAGGGTACGCGCACATAAATCGGCATCGGACGGACGGTACGGATGGAACGGCCTGTATAGTACGGATTTTTCATTAGGGTATCGCACATAGCTGATCGGAATCGTCGGAAGAATTGGAAATCAGTCGCAAAGTATGCAAATGATCTGCATGCAGTGTTGCCAGGCAGATCAGATTGAAGTTCGCTACTGAGCCGCCTTGAATGTCGCTACGTTGTCGCCCCACAAAAATGTGTATAACTTTATTCGTGGGAGGGGGGGGGGGGGGGGGTCAATTGATGTTAGGTATATGTATAATATAATATAACCTTTAATTCAAAAATAGTGGATTACCCGATACATAGTCTCGATACAGCATAGTAAACAACCGGCAGAATATCTCTGAGGATTTGCTATATAAAAATGGTTCCCACAGAATTTGACCTTCGGATGATTTCACGGGTGTGAAATCTGGGTAGAGATGCGAAAATAAAAATATCGATACCGGTACCAATTCGCTTTTTTTTAGCCAAGTATAGAGCTGTACACGCCAATGGAGGCGCGTTTGGTTCGTAATTCGGTTCGTAATTATTTTCGATACCGATACCGCTACAAAAGTAGCGATACCAGCTTGGAACCGCTCAAATTGATCTACCGATTTCTCCAAGTACAAATGTAATTCGAACTCGACCGTCTAACGTAAGCTGACACATTTCATGCTTAGTAACACGGCAAAGTCACAGCCTTCTAAGATTTATAATAGCTGCGATATTCAATTTTCTTCTGACATCTACCTACGCCCAAAATTGTGATTTGCACCTAAACGGTTCGTTTAAAGTCCCATGTGTGATGCATAAAGTCACACTAAAATGCACCCAGGAATCTAAATATGCAATAATATAGAGGGTATTCCATTTAAAAAAAACATAACATGATATGTTACGCTTTTATTAGGCACCCTGTATAAAAGTCATTATTTTTAAAATGTAGTCCAACTCGACCTACATACACTCGCAAAGTCGATTTTTCGGAAAGTGATATCGTTTGGTCACAAGAGTCTGAGGCGTTGAGCTTGATTCACCCTGTATCTGCTACATGGACATTTTTTGCCGCGCTTTTGTCGCAGCGAGAAAGCCGCACATCTGTCCGTGGCTTTAAACAACAAAAACGCGTGAGTCGTGAAATCGAAAGTCGCTTTATCTCTAAAAGAACCCCCGCCCCGGTGTGTTAATTCGAATCGGAACCCCTGGGATGTAAATCAAGTGTATCGCTCGATGAATACACAATTCCCGCCGGTCGTACCTTAGCGCCCTTAACGCGAATCCACGCCAGCGTCGTCGTCGGCAGGGTTGCCAGATGAATTTTTTTTATTTCCCTAGATTTTTGACTTCAAATTCCCTAGATTTCCCTAGATAAATATATGTAATATATTTTGGGGTATGAATGAATTATTAGTCATTCAGTATATATACAATTCTTTATTTTTTGTTTTTTATTATACCAAAAAACGTACATCTACATTAAATATATATATACAAACAAAAAATTTTATAATACAAACACGCAGGCTGTTAACAGCAGTGGTCTGTATTTTTGTGGTGGTCAATTGTCATTTTGATTCCACCGATCGTTAGCCTGACTGGGGAAATACCGAAAGCGCTTGCCGTTTGATACGTAAACAGCTAAGCAGTGGTGCCAACAACACACTAATTGCCGTGTTTTTATGGATTTTTACTTACACATTTGCACAGCTGTACGGCATTGAAATTCCGATAAAACACGGCAATTTTGGTTGACTGGTTATCTTCTGAATTACAAAAAAATTTTACTTTTAATTAGAACACGGTTTTTTAAAGAAAATTGTATAAAAACGGCAATTCGTTTCTTATTGACACTATAGTCACTTGCCTCCTATTGGTATTGGCACAACTGAGCTAAGAGCTTACTGAGCTGCTTATTTTCAATTAAAAATAGACTATAGTTTAAAATCAGTCTGTTGATAAAAAGACAAAAATTTATTTACTAGTTTTTATTAAATGATTAGCTTAGCCATTTTTCTTTCCTTCATGAAATATATCAGTATTTCCCTATTTTCCATATTAAAAAGATAAAAATTCCCTATTTTCCTATTGTACCGTAAAATTCCCTAGATCCAGGGAAATTTCCCTAGGTCTGGCAACCCTGGTCGTCGGTAAATCCGGCGTTATCTTGAGAAAAGTGCAACCGAATTCCATCCGTTTTGTCTCCTGAGCACCAGAACGGCATACGGCATCAGATATCGAAGAAATACTGAGCGCCAGCGTTAGAGGGGAAAATCTGTATGAATATTAATAGCACCTCTCTACTTCTTTGCATTCCTAATGGAAGTTGAACTTCTCTCTGAATAAAGGACGCGGACCAGGAAAGAAATACGTACTTTGTCGTCGTGGATGCAGGAGTAATGCCTCAAATAAATTTGAACACGTTTACCTGTGCAATGTTAGTTTGTAGGTATTGTAGAAGTCAGATATACAGGGTGTTAATTATGTATGTTAACAAACTTTAACCACGAATAGTACTCCAAAAAATAGAAAGAAAATGTCATATGAAGATGGGTCCGGAAATGCTTCCTAAGGGAGCTACGCCCCTTTGCATGGGGCACCCTGAAGACGGTTTTCCCTCGATATTCTCGAACCCATTCATAACAAAATTACGAAATTAGGTACGATCGGTAAACTTTTGACGCTGAATCTGATTCTGAATTCAGAATTTCATAATTTTAATCAGAGGCGTATCATACGGGAGGAGTTAACGGTAAAAATAACCCTATTTTCTAAGTGGTAATTTTTTTGACATTTTGATTTTAGAATATGGTATTTCAGAGATTTCTACGTAAAAACGATCTCCTGGTACATCTCGATAGGGCTAACCGTTTTCGAGAAAAATTCAAATTATTGAATACAATAGCCTGCATCGAGGCCTAGCTCCCTTAGGAAGCATTTCCGGTGTAACAATAAAAATGTTGCCTGATCAGATCATGAACTACCAGCCAACACTTTCATTACTCATAGCAACCAGCAGCTCAGTAGGTTTGCAAGAGACTAGGGTATGTAGGTGCGTGCGTGTGTGTAATGAAAGTGTTGGCTGGTAGTTCATGATCAGGCAACATTTTTATTGTTACAAATTGGCGCCCAACGTGGGTCATGAACGACCAGCCAACACTTTTATTACACATAGCAACCAGCAGCTCGATCGGTTTGCATGAGACTAGGGTATGTAGGTGCGTGCGTGTGTGCGTGAATGTGTGAGTCTCGTTAGCTGCCAAGAAATGAAAAATAGGACAACAATGGTTTAATAAAGATTTATTTTAGTATATATATGAATGCAGTACATTTTATTTTTTTTAAAAAGAACACTTAGCTTCAGAAGGAAGTCCAGGTAGTGCCCTTCCGAAAAGAAGGTGTTGCTCCAGAGGACTGGCTTCTTCGGAAGGAGTTCAGGTGGTGGCATGGAAGAGGTGTGGTGCCCCCCAAAGAAAAGTTGTCTTCATTTTGACACCCCGAGAAAAAGAAGGTGGCTTTGGTGGTGGCACCCCGACAAAAGGTGTTCTTCATGGTGGCACCCCGAGAAAAAAAGTGGTCTTCATTGTGGCACCCCGACAAAAAAAGGTGTTCATGGTGGCACCCCGACAAAAATGTGGTTCTCCTGTGAAAGAGTTATGGCTGGTATTAGCACCTTGTGGAGAACTTCACAGGACTTCACGATCTGTTTCTGAAGTATGGATCTTCATGCGTTCTTACATTTTGATAAATTGCATTCATATACTTCAGAGACAAATCTATGAAGTAGCATGGGGGAATAAAAAAGCCAAAAAGCAGATAACTTTCAAATGTTCACATGGTATAGATTAAAAAAAATATATATAGATATATACAAGAGCGAATAGATAGAACAATAGTTAAAAAAAAAATTCTTAAATGCTTTGTATTTTCAGTCCTACCGGATCTTTTCAGATATATAGTGATAAATAAAATAAATGTACAAAGTATGTTCAAAAATTTACAAACTTTTTCCTCACGCCTTGTAAAACAAAATTACAAAAATGTCCAAAAGATCTTTTCATTGCGTTCTCAATTAGCAAATCTGAGTGCTAGGTATTTTTACGTAAGGAATGTCATAAAAAAAGTGTGAAACATTAAATACACACAAGATAAGGCATCGTAACACAAAAATATATGGCTAGAAACAAAGAATAATGTTCGGGGACTCTTTTGTTAGATAATTGATAAATATACAGTGTATGATTGACTTGATATTTAAAGATTAAAATGTTCGCCATCACATGTTCATGAGAAAAAAAATGTATAAATCGGA
The DNA here is from genome assembly GCA_951848785.1 of Callosobruchus maculatus. NCBI lineage: Eukaryota > Metazoa > Arthropoda > Insecta > Coleoptera > Chrysomelidae > Callosobruchus > Callosobruchus maculatus. The sequence continues at coordinate 39,858 of CATOUR010000352.1, forward strand.
AAAATCACATTCCTACACATAGCTGTAAAATAAATATGCAGAAGCAATGAAAATATGGGAAACCATTGCAATTAAATCGTTATGATTACCTTGATTAAGACATAATGGCACAGACACAAAAGATTGTCTTAGAGAGACATAATTACATTAGCTGTTAACTGTATGAGTTCAGAAAGCAAAAGGGAGGAGGTATGTGTTTCGACATAAAAGGTAACCTTGGTGGAGAGCAAGAGCATACCCCCACTCATTAGATATGCGCAGACGGTGTAATATAAAAATCGTTCCACCTGAAAGAAAGTAGAGATGGGAAAAAGGTAGGGGTGAGAAGCAAAATAGTTATAAAAATGTACTAGTATAATGAGGAAGTAGTTGCTAAAAATGGAAGTTATAAACTATTTGTATATGGTAGCCAAGTAAATAATATAAAATTAATTTTGAAAACGGGTGAACCGTTACACCGGATCCATATTCATATGACATTTTCTTTCTATTTTTCGGAGTACTATTCGTAGTTAAAGTTTGTTAACATACTTAATTAACACCCTGTATATGAGCTGTTTACATTTCTTTCAGGTCTCACTCAGTGTTGATACTTTTATAGTGAGATATATATGAGCTGTTTCCATTTCTTCCAGGTCTCAATCAGTGTCGACACTTCTATAGTGCAGTTACGATATTATATAGACCTTAGTCAACATATATACTGAACATAATCGGAAAATAATCACCGTTTTAGGTTTTTTTAGTATGAGTTGAGGGATTGAAAGTACTGAGTCAATCAACTTGACTATTTTTTCTATTTGACGAAGGCTGCAATTCTTTTAGCGAATTAAATAGATAAATATATAAATGGACTTTATTTATCTCATTGTTAAATAGGCGAAGTAGAGGCTGTTTTTCAACTTAACCTTAGCTTTTAAAATTTGCATGGAAACAAGTTAGTTGCAGTTTTGAATAAAAAATAAAAAAAAATGCTAATAATTTGCATTCAATGTACATCGAATGATTGAGAATATGTTAACTCTAATCACCTTTAGAATCATAACACTGCACTACCAATGATGTACGCATAATAGTTTGTTCCATAAAGTTCTTCTTCCAAGCAGATAGACATTGGTAAGTCTTGGTGACTTTTTTTGTGGAATTCATTTGTGGGGTAATAAGTAATTTCGAGGAAGTTTTTTAACATCACCATGTGGTTGTTGCACTGCTCTATGAGTAAAACCACACCGTTTGAAATTGCCTGTTTACTAACATTTCGGTTTGCTCTTCTGCCACTCTCAAAGCTCAAAAGCTTTTACAAAAGCGAGTCAAGCAATTTATTTACACCCCTCTGTATTGTTGGTAAATCAATTATTATTATTATTATTAATTTGGAATACAACACTCCCCTAAAATAAGGGCTCCTGGTTTGTCAAATAACTGTCAACAAGTAATATTGTAAGAGACGCAAACTCATAATGTGGTCCTACAAAGTCAAGAATATTGAATTGAGTAGATGTACTGAAATGAAGGATTTTGGTATCCTCTGCGACATAAATAAATTGTCGTTCCCTACTGACATAAATTAAAGTATATTATCTGCGAATGGGATGTTAGGCTTTATGATAATACAATGATAACCTAGTAGAGTTACTAGCTTCCCATAGAGCATGGATAGCATCAATCGTTTTTATATGTCGTGATTTTCACTTAAATTTCAATCATGAAGGTACGTCTCACATGTAAATCTCATGACTTCTTATGAAAATTGCTTATCCGATGGTATAACAAGAATGAAAAATAATTACTTCCTGGAAAGTTAGCTGAAAATATAAACAAAATCAGATAATCTTTACTGAACCTTGTGATCTACCGTCTAAAATCTATGACATAAGGATTTTGTGAAGGATTTGGTATGTAGCAATTCTATATTTTTCCCCCAATTTACCTCAAAATTGAACAGATCTTATCACATATGAAAACCATACCCAGCATTGTCTGACCTACTGTTTTCGCGACATTGTACATCAAGCTATGAATAATTCATTTAACATGGTACACAATTTATTATGAATTTAATATGCCAGTAGTTCAAATGCGTCTAATTTTACAATGCATATTAATGATTACGCCTTCATCTTGGTCAACTGTCCTTTTTTATCATCCTTATACGCTTCTCTTTCTTCTACTCTATGATGATGGGTTAAAAAAATAAACAAATAATTAATTGTTTTATTCCACACCTAAATACCTAGGTTTCATACTGGATAGTGGATATGTGGAACCTTATGGGAAATCTCGGCTTCTACGCTCCGTACTTCGGCCTTGAGCCTCTGCTTCTCTGCGGCTGAATTTTTGCTCCCCAGTGTAGCTAAACAACTCACATACTATACTAGATCCACCGAAGAAAAAGAGCGCAAAAAATTCGTGGTGTTCACGTGCTATCGATATCTGCGAGACCTGTTTACACGGTAACCACCGACGGTAACAGTCAGTCCTTCCTGGAACGACAAATGGACGGTGTCATACAAAAGTGACGTGAGCCACCGATCTGTGGTTTTGAGAAAATTAGTTCTGTATTAAGCTGCCTTTTGGACCGTTCTAGTTGAAAAACACCCTCATTATAATTTTTATATTCAAATAAAATGAGGAAAAAATTACCAAACCCGACATAAGATTTATTAGCAGGAATGGACCACCGATCTACCCAAACAAGCTGAAGTACGCTGAGTTTAACAGTGTTGTTTAACAACCGTTTTTCCTCAATCTCTGAATCAGAATCACGACCACTTCTTCCAAGATGTTTTCAAAATCTTGACTTTGGAGATTCTTTCAATGAACCAGCTTGAAGACCAGCTTAATATTATGACCATCGTAGGATTTTGACCATATGAGTTTCTTGTATTTACATATTTACGTGAGCAGGAACCAACTTGTTTTCTCATCCTAGCTTCATATTCTAATCAAATATTGAAAATACCCCTACCTGGTCTGCCAACGAATATATCTTCAAGGAATAGGTTCAACCTGATCTTGTACAGTTTTGATATCATATTTCATCTAGCAATCTATACTAACAACTTATAGCTTTTCAATAATGGTGTACATCTCACATATTGTGGATTATAATACTGCTATATTTATGCAGCGGAGAAACAGGAAACAAAAAAAATGTGATGTTTATGTTCATGTGTTTTCGATGTTTGGCAAACCTGTTTAGACCACAATACGTCCGCGGCCACATTATGAGGAGGCGTCGGCAAACAGCTGTGTATTTGATTCTTCAAAAAAGGCGGCCTGTTCTTCAAATTTGTTGGTGCCAGGCGTGCGCTTAGGCATTGACATTTCCAAGTGGTGTAAGCCTGCCTCTGACCTAGCCACGAGAACTCACTCTTTGCTCACCTGTTTTCCCGTTTGTCCGCTGGATGGACATTAATGAATTTCTGCATTAGATCATTGGTTTGACAATATTGAATAGGAACTTGCCCACAGATGTCGCCCAAATGTGAACAGTGATTCAGGACATTTATGCTCAATGTAGAATGGAACGTCCAGGTTTTGGTCGAATAAACGGTTATAACAAAAATTATGTTAAATTCCTTATGGCACAACGTCATCCACATCGTGTTCGTTTCAAGAGGCGGTCTGCTGTGGTGTAAGCTTGCCTACGGCCAGGCGACAAGAATTCACTCATCTTGCGCGTGATCACTTTTTCTTCGCTGGACAGAGAATAGACTGATAGACGCCCAGTTAAACACTTCTATGAGAACTGCTACGGGATGCACCAAATATCCCCCACTTACTGGCTACCAACAGTCTTCAGAAAAATAACTCCACCACCCGTCCAAGATACACCTGATCTTTGCTTGTGCGGATTACAGTTCACAAAACCACCAATTACAACAGCTCTCCAACTCGAGTCTGAAGGTTTTTGACCCTGCAGTAAAATACGCAGAAATTTGGGGAGCCCAAACACCAGAAGAAGTGAACGCTAATCTAACTGTAGGTCAAGAATCCCCTAGTTTTGAGCTCCACTGAAGGGAATGGAACCCTAAACAGAATTCGCACGTGGCATGGAGTGGGCGCTTATTCGTACATAGAATGTATTTCCAGGCTCGATATTAACCTATAGCCTAGTTAATATTTTGGTCAAAAAAACCTAAAACTTAAAAAAATAAATAGTAAAAATAAAAAAAATAAAAAAAACTTTTTTACTTTTTTATGATTTTTTACGCTAAATGACAAAGCTGTTGATTTGATTTGGAATGAGATGGTTGAGCTCTTAGTTCTTAGGAATCCTTCAAGGGACGTGCAAATCAATATTTTTCATTAGATCTCACAGCAAGAGCTTTATATTAATTATGACCTTTTTAAATAAAACCATGTTCACTATCTCATAATTTTTTGCAGGTTGTAAATATGGACCTTGCATTTACAGAACAGGAATCTGAAGAGCAAAACATTACGGAATTGACTCCGATTCAAAAATTTTACAAAGATGCTCATATCCTTATCACAGGTGGAACTGGTTTTTTAGGAAAGTTGCTCATAGAGAAACTTCTAAGAAGTTGCAATGAGTTATCGAAGATATACCTTATCGTGAGATCAAAAAAGGGAAAAGATATGCCTATTAGGTAGAGAATTCGTTCATATTCCACGGTGAAAAAATAACGGTCCAAAAATCTCACTTCTATGACAATTAGATCCAAATGTTTAGATAGTTTAAGTTAAGAGTGAAATGATAAGACAATATTATAAAAAATGAATAATGGGGTTTACATATTCTCTTCATTTCATCTAGCCTTTTCATCTTAAAATTGATCCAAGCATGTTACTAAGAGTACATAGAATTTCGCATAGAACAGCACAAATTATTTCTTATTTGCTCTATACACCTGACAGTAACTAACAAGAGGCAGTAATATAATCTATCAATATTTTATATTTTGACCTTAATCCTAATGAATTTCCCCGTTTTTTTATAGAAAGAGCGAATTTTTGAAAAACATAAACTTTATTGATGATACCAAACAAAAATGCATCTTCAATTTGTCAATTTCAGATTAAAAGAAATATTTCAAGATGTACTTTTCGATAGACTGAAGCGCCAATATCCAAATTTTGAACGAAAAATCAGAGGCATCGCAGGAGACTGTTCACTACCAAATCTGGGACTTGCATCAGAAGACAGAAAATTACTACAAGACAATGTAAGTTAAGTTCCAAAAAAACCTGTTATGTAGGCAGTGTGTTTCTTCCTACACATTTTTGGTTTACATAGAAACTTCAAAGATAGGAATGTGCAAAATAATTTCACCATAAATGAGCCTCTTTTCTCCTTGACCGCTTTCAAATACTCCTGTATCTTTCTTGTGGGCCTGTAGATAGTCTTGACGTTTCCTTTTTGTAGAATTATTCCTATTCTGTCTGTTATTCCTGGTACACACGGTAAAAAAGGTTTTGCTATTGGTTCAGGCTGTTGATTTGCCCTATTTTTTCCATTGTCCTTATTATTCTCCTCTCTGTATAACCGTTAGTCTAGCTGTTCCAGATCGGTGGAGTTCCTATGGTTCGCATACTTTTCTCGTTCTGCCAAAGTTTTAATAATTCAGTACTTCTGAGATGGGTGGTGGTTTGATTATTTATGTAAGTACCAGTCAGTATGAGTTCGCTTTCTATATACCTTGTGTCCTAATAGGTCTGTTTTTACAGAGAATCACAAACCAGTCAGAGCCAATCAGTATTCCCCATTGCAGTTGTCAAACTATTTCTGCCAATCAAATTGACGCTGACTAGTTTGTGATTGCTGTAAAAACAGACCTAATGTGACTCCTTTTCTTGATAGAAGAACATTAAGGAAGGCGAGTTTTTTGTTTTCTTCTACCTCCATGGTGAACTGGATCAATGAAAACATGTGTGTTGAATTCTTCTGTTTCCATTTCAATAGCATACGTGAGAAATGAATTTTTGCAGAGAGACACCAGGTATGTCGACTGAATGCGAGAAAAGACGCGTGCCAACTGAACAGGCAATGGGAGCATCTAGTATTTCAATACGCGCGTCGCCGCTGACCGACGCGCGTGTTGAGATTCGCTGCGTCTAGTGGCGTCGTACGCGCGTACAATTTGTCGTGCGCGCGTCCATGTGAACAGCTTGAATTAATTATGTGTATTTTCAAAACGAGCACCACGTCGACGCGCGTCGTACGCGCGTCATCTGAAGTAAGCCTAAGAGGGTGCTTGAATACTTTTAGGTGAACATAATATTCCACGTGGCTGCCACAGTACGTTTCGACGAGAAACTGAAAACTGCGATGGTTACAAACGTTCAAGCTACCAAAGACATGCTACAATTAGCTAGAGAGGTCCAATATCTGAAGTCGTTCATGTATGTGTCGACCGCGTATAGCAACTGCGTTGAAAAGATAATTGAAGAGAGGATATACAAGCCTGTTACGTCATGTGAGTCACTTTTGACAGTGGCATCTTTTCCGGATTGGATTTTGGAACCAATTACAAAGGCGTAAGTTACTCTTCATTTTTATTATATTGACTTCTGTTTAAGCGCTACAAAATATTGTTCTCTGTTCTTACACTCAGGCGCATGTCCAGGACTTTTGAAAGGAGATTGAGGGTATAGTTTTACTGTCAACTCCAGTAGGAGGAAGGAATAGAGAAGAAGAGGATAATTTTTGTTAATATATTTTTAGGTCATTTTTGCATAACGAAAAACAAAAAATTGCCGAAATACGAGGGTTGCTCTATACCTCCGTCAATCCACCAGTACGCAGACAGCTGTTTCACGCTTATTAGCCATTATCAGTGCGCCATAGGCCGATTGACGGAAATAGAGAGCATCAATTCTTTCATGTCTACCAGACATGTGAAGCATGTTGTAGCAGGTGACAGAAAGGTTCTGCCGGTGCGCCATCTGGTACCCGGAGGTAACGGCAAACCAAGGAAATCGCTGCTGAACAGCAGTAGACTTCTTGGTGGGACGGCAATCGACCTATGGCGCACTGGTGATCGCTAATAAGCATGAAACAGCTGTCTGCGTACTGGTGGATTGTATGTCGGCTTTCATACGCAGCAGCGTATAGAACCCGCGCTCTCTGGTGGCCAAGCGGATGCGTCTTGGCGTCCCACCAAGAAGTCTACTGCTGTTCAGCAGCGATTTCCTTGGTTTGCCGTTACCTTCGAGTACCAGATGGCGCACTAACAGAACCTTTCTGTCACCTGCTGCGACATGCTTCACATGTCTGGTAGACATGAAAGAATTGATGCTCTCTATTTCCGTCAATCGACCTATGGCGCACTGCTGATCGCTAATAAGCGTGAAACAGCTTTCTGCATACTGGTGAATTGACGGAGGTATAAAGCAACCCTCGTATATCGGCTTTCATACGCAGCAGCGTATAGAACCCGCGCTCTCTGGTGGCCAAGCGGACGTGCCTTGGCGTCCCACCAAGAAGTCTACTGCTGTTCAGCAGCGATTTCCTTGGTTTGGCGTTACCTTCGGGTACCAGATGGCGCACGGGCAGAACCCTTCTGTTACCTGCTACAATTGTCAAAATCATTTTCATCAATCCTAATGAAGTATCTATCAGGTATAAGTGAGGTTCTCACAGTACTACGTCGTATTTATTTTTTATACAAATTGTTAGAAACACATATTATTTCAATACATTATTTTAAAAGAATCTAAAGTTTCCTATAACCTTTTTGGAGGTACTTTACACATTTTACTTGATTTTTCAGTGTATTGGACAAATACCCTAACACTTATGTATTTTCAAAGCAAGTAGCTGAAGGTTTGATCGATGAGTTCGGAAAGGGATTACCAGTTGGAATATTGAGGCCCTCTATTGGTGAGTATGGTGAAAATTAAACCGGTATAACAGCGTCTTTCTTTTATTATACAGTGTCTTTGGATACCAACTAGCGATATTTGAAAGGCATGCAGAATAGTAGTTCATTTCACCACAAATTTATCCCCATAAGAGAGGTCCTACTCCTCCCCCTTGGAAAGACAGTAATTTTTGTTTTTCGATATAAAGAAATGCCATGTTTGAAAGAAAAATTTGTGTTTCTGTATCCAGGAGACGTACAGATAAAAAAAATAATAAAACAAAGCATACAAGCCATGGTTTATTCAGCGTTGTAGAGATGCAGTTACCTCTAAAAACCAACGTTACAAAAAATGGGGGAAAAATCCAAATGCCGAGAACCACCTCAGTTTTATCGACGTCAGAAATCATTGTAAACGCGTGACTGACAGCAGCAAGGAGAAACACAACCAAAAATGTAAGAACAAGCTGTTCTCGTGTCCTAGTTCGTCCAGAACATCGTGGTCTGTAGCTAAGGCTGTTAGTCGGAACTTCTCCTATTCGTCAATACCACCCTTGACCAGTGAGGACAAGTCTATGGCTTCTACTCCTAAAGAAAAGCAGACATCTTAGGGAGGCTTTTCGCAACCAATTCTACTGTAGACTTTCAAGGAAGTACCAACAACTACCACCACGATAAACGTGAACTCGATAATGGCAGAGGTCAAATTTCAACATTGAGATGTGAATAGCAAACTCCAGCCATTGTCTTTAAACGCTGTGCAGCTGAGCTTGCACGTATTCTGTGTTTCCCCCGTCATGGAAGATTGGCTGCGTACAACCCATCCCTAAGAAAGGCAAAAAACCGATCCCACCAATTATAGACCTGTGGCTCTTCTCAGCATCATGTCTGAGGTTATGGAGACTGTCATTAATACACAGATCCTGAAATATCTGGATAACAATAACACCAAAAATGATCGCCAGTATGGCTTCCGTAAATACAGGTCTACGGATTACCTCCTTGCTTAAGTCACTCACTTGTGGAACAGTGCAATAGAAAATCGAATCCCGTGTTGTTGCACTTGACATATCGAAAGCCGTCGATAGAGTGCGGCATGAGGGTCTTCTGATCAAGCTTGCTGCTTATGGACTACCACCTGGCTTGCGCCAGTGGCTGAATAGCATTTTGAACGACCGATCTCTGTTTGTTGTAGTCGAAAACTGTTCATCAGACGTGTTTTCAATAAACGCCGCTGTTCCACAGGGATCTGTCCTATCCCCTACATAGTTTCTGCTGTACATCAACGAGCTGCTAAAAATAACATCCAGTCCAATCTACAGCTTCGCAGACGACAGTACATTAATATCGTGCATAGAACCAGACAACCCACTATCATCCCAGGAGACTGTACGTCGGCGACAACAGCATGCCTTACAGATCAACGTATATCAAAACAATTGTGGAGTGGGGATTAGTAAATAAAGTACAGTTCAACGTACATTACAGATAACTCAGGCAACAACACTTACAAAGAAGTCTCACGTGAAATGGAGGGTCACCCCATAGTCGAGTCATCTTCCTTCAAGCTTTTGGGGATCAACATCAACAATAACATGTCCTGGCACGACCACGTCGTCAGTATTGCTAAAACGGCATCCCAGAAGCTTGGAGCTTTGTTTTGTTCCGCTGTAGGAAGCTGTATACACCAGAGCAACTACTGCTGCTCTACAAGGCACAGATCCGACCATCGCTGGAGTATTGCTCCCATGTGTGGGGATGCGCTCCGAAGCACTCTTCAATCTAGGAGAGAACAATTGGAATAATGGATACGCCTAACCTCACAAAGGACCTCCACAGCCTGCAACATCAAAGAGGGGTGGCTGACCTGTCCCTGTTTTACAGATTCTATCACGGAACATGTTCGATTGAGCTCTACCAGATAATAACACCGAAGGCCGTCCGAACGAGGAACACTAGAGAGGCTTTTCGAGGTCATCCTTACCAGGTCGAGATCCCTACTCCCCGATCCAATCGCTTCCAGTATTCGTTCTCTTGGGGAACTTCGACGCTGTGGAATGAGCTGCCTTGGAATTTGTTTTCCGACGGCTACAACCTGCAGCGTTTCAAATGCAACGTGCACCGACACTTATCCTCTCGCAGCGCTTCTACAGCGTCACATGCTTTCAGCCTTTACGGCTAGGTCCCAGTTTGAAAGTGAGTAAGAATTTGCACATTTTCTCAACTTCTATCTAACTTCCAGTGGTTGCGACGTACCAAGAGCCAATCAGCGGTTGGATAGACAGCGCGAGCAGCCCAACAGGGGTGATTGCAGGGTTTTGCATAGGACTGATAAGAGCGCTGCATGCTGACAGTACTGCACCTGCCAATATCGTACCTGGGGATATGGTGATCAATTCTTTGATTGCTGCCTGTTGGGAGGTCGGAGTTGGTTTTCAGAAGAACTCGCAGTCGGAAATGAAGATCTATAATTATGAGAGTAACACGAATAACGTGAGTAACCTACACATTCATAGTGCGCGTAGTAAGTATGTGATGAATCGTCTATCAAATCTATGTGCCTAGTCTGTAGATAAATACTTAGCCTCTAAATTAAAGTAGATATATTTTTATGTAACAGCAATTCAAGTGGTAGTAGAAGATTGGAGACGTTCTATGGATGAGAAGAAATGTACATTAACAGTGTTTTTAAATTTCAAGAGGGCATTTGAGACTATAGACAGGGCAAAATTATTAAAGAAATTACATCACTTTGGATTCAGGGAGGCAGTGTATGAAATTTTCCACAATTACTTAGTCAGATCACTAAAGTAGGAAACACTTTTTCAAGCGTCAAGAATATTTCGGTTGGAGTACCACAGGGAAGTAAATTGGGTCCACTACTGTTTATTTTATATATAAATGACATACCAGATATTTTGGAGCATTGTAAAATTCAAATATTTGCAGACGATATTTTAATATACATATCGGAAACAAAATTAGACATTGCGTTGGAACTTCTAAATGATGATATGAGAAAAATTATCAATTGGTTGAACGTCAATAAACTGAAACTAAATACTAACAAAACAAAATTTATGGTAATAGACAAACATTTAAATGAAACACCAATTACTCTTTTGATTAATAATGACAAAATGCTAGAGTAGTACTGATCGCTAAGGGAGGTAAACCCCCGGAGCTTGCTTCGTCTTACAGACCCATTTGTCTTCTGGACACAGTGGGAAAGCTGTATGAAGTACTCATCCGGCAAAGATTAGAGGCGGCACTCGAAGAGACGGGAGGCTTGTCGCCAAACCAATTTGGCTTCCGCAGTGGCAAGTCCACAAACAACGCATTGGAGGCGGTTCTATGCTCCGTAGAAGGAGCCTCCAATAAATGGGGAGCACTGGTCACACTTGATGTGCAAAATGCCTTCAACACGGCGTCGTGGGGCATCATAATGGAGGAGTTGAATAAACGTGGCATACCGAGGTATTTACGAAACCTGATCGGCAGCTATTTTAGTGACAGAGCTATAAAAATAGCAAACGTAGAGCTGGAGATGTCTACAGGCGTTCCACAGGGATCGTCGTTGGGTCCTCTTCTCTGGAATGTCCTGTATGATGGGGTTTTAAGGATAGCTCTTCCTCGAAACACAAAGACTGTGGCATTCGCGGATGACCTTGCTCTGGTAGCATCCACGAGAGACGAAAAAACTTTGATGCAAACGACAAACGAGGCGCTGAAAAGGATAGATGAATGGATGTCCAAGCATCAACTTCAGCTAGCACCAAACAAAACTGAGGCGGTCATTCTCCGGGGTTCTAGGATCACTAGAAACCAAGTGAGATTCTGCCTTAGAGGGGTGCAGATAGTACCCAGCAAATCGATAATGTACTTGGGGATTACCGTAGACAACGAACGATGTTTCAACGAACATATAAAGAGAGCTGCGGTGAAAGCAGAAAGAAAGGTGGCATTACTGTCACGTATAATGCCAAACATTGGCGGCCCAAGTATGAGGAAGAGACAGATCTTGAACGGAGTTATCCACTCAGTTATGTTATACGGAGCTCCAGTATGGTATAAAGCAATGGATAGGAAAATGCACCAGCAAACTGTAGACAGGGTGCAAAGGAAGTCGCTGCTGAGGGTGGCCAGTGCGTATCGTACTGTCTCCACCAAAGCGCTGCATGTTATAACAGCAATACCGCCACTGCATTTGTTGGCCAAGGAGAGGAGACATATGTATATCGCGAAAGGTGCTTTGCCAGAGCGGAGGGGGACCGCCAGGCAGAAAACAATGGACGAGTGGCAGGGGATCTGGTCCAGTACAACAGAGGTGGCGCAGTGGACTAAGCGCCTGATTCCAAATATACGAGAATGGGCAGACTGTAGACACAGGACAACCTGCTACTACCTCACACAGGCGTTGTCAGGCCATGGTCCCTTTCGGGTATACAGGAACAAAATAGGGCGAGCGACGGACGATCGTTGTCGACATTGCGGCCAGAGCGACACAGTCGAGCACACCCTATTTGAGTGTGACAGATGGTCCGGCTACAGGCAGGAAGCGAGAGCGAACCTGCCTGAGGACCTGACCCCAGACAACATGGTGCCCATAATGATATCTAGCAAGCAACGCTGGAAGATCGTACATGAGATGGTTCGAGGCATTCTAAAATCGAAAGAGGCAGAGGAGCGTAGGGACATGTAGAAAGAAGGAGAACAAAAAACATACTTAACTCATCTTGCACTGCGAAGAATATCGTTCACGATGATGCCCGGTGCAGATGGAGATTGAACAGAGGTAAGAAAAGAGGGAACGGGTTTTAGCCGGTCGGGCCGTGGTGGCATGTCGGATGGACGCATTTGCGTCCGTTGGACATGACATCAGAGGACTCAAGCTGGTTCAACGTCGGGCGGGCAGTCTCTCTCTCACACTTTCGGGTGTGCGAGTGCTTCTGTCCTTGCGATCAAGCCGATTTCCTAAACACTCTATAATAAAAAAAAAATAATGACAAAATTGAAGTAGTTAAATCTATCAAATATCTGGGCATATACGTAGATAGTGGATTAAAATTTGAAGACTACTTTGATTATATTATTTCAAAAATATCCAAAAAGACAAATTACTTTTATAGAATTTCCCAAAGCATCAGTGTTTATTCTAAAAAAATTGTGTACAACACTATAATTCTTCCTCATTTATTATACTGTTCAACTACTTTATACATATACCGCGAATGAAGCCATATATTCAAAATTACAAGTGTTACAAAATAAAGCAATGAGAATAATTTTGAATAAGAATAAGTTAACAAAGGCAAGTTATATGTTAAAAGTACTTCAATGGTTGAATATAAAGAATTTTATATTGTATCTAGTTCTCATTTTCATATTTAGATCAAAAAATCATTTATTGCCGGAAACTTTAGAAAATTTTATTTAATTAAACAATCAATATCATAACTATTCGACTATAGGAAATATAGATTTTCACCTACAAATTTGCAACAGCAATATCACAAATAAATCGGTGTTCCAAAAAGGGTTATATGAATTTAATTGGACAATAATATTAAATCAGGTACCAATTTGAAAGAATTCAAGTCAAGATTGAAAAAGTGTTTCTTGGATGTATTACACTCAATAGCCGTTTTTGAGCAAGGAATATTTCCCAAACCCGAAATATTCATTTTATACGGCTATTGAGCATTACCAAATAGGCAGAACTAGTTTTGCGCATCTTGAAATGCACAGAACTAGTTTTGCGCAACTTGAAATGCACAGAACTAGTTCTATGGTACGGAATGACAACCAAAGTAAACATTCCTTGTGCATTGTTTGTCAAAAACCAAAAAACCTATCGTTTAGGTTAGGTGAGGTTAGGTTAGGTTTCTTTGCCAACGTTCTTGCAATATAGGTACGAATCGTGAAAACGCAAAAAGAGGTTTGGAAGCACAAGCCAATTTGATGCTCACACAATCAAATATAAAGTTTAACCAGCCTCAGTTGGCGATTTATTATTTGTTGGAATTCAATAAAATATCATTACGTATGTTAAGTCTAGTAGAGACACATTTAATAGTTTATATCACATATATCTTTAATTTTTCTATACGAACTTCCAGATTTCCAACGGAATGGAAACTGGCGAGAGTGTTACCACTCCCAAAAGTGAAAAATCCAAAAAAGGTGTCTGACCTAAGACCAATTAGCATATTACCCACTATTTCCAAGGCCTTCGAATTGATGCTGAAAGATCAAATCCTAACATATGTAAATGACAAAACTTTATTAACCTCGGTTCAGTCAGGTTTTCGACCCCAACACAGTACAGTCACCGCCCTAGCTAGCATTACAGATGACATCTTTCAAGCTCTGGATGAGAAACAGTGTGTCTGCTTAGTATTGCTGGACTTCAGCAAAGCTTTTGACACTATCGACCATATTGTGCTCTGTCGTAAGTTAAAATATTTCGGATTCTCGAGCAGCGCTGTTTCTCTGATAGAGAGTTATCTTTCCAATCGGTTTCAACTAGTTTCTGTTAATAATGATGTCTCTGAGCCTCTTCCATTAAGAGCTGGTGTACCTCAGGGCTCAGTTCTAGGACCTTTGTTATTCTCACTGTATATAGCCGATTTTCACGAATTCATCCTTCACTCAACTATTCACCATTATGCAGATGATACTCAACTATATATAACCTTCTCTTCCAACAATATTGAGCAGGCAGAACTAAATTTGAATTCTGATCTTTGTCGTCTGTATGACGTTAGTTGCGCTCACAAGCTACAACTAAATTCTAAAAAATCAAAAATCATCATTTTTGGACCTAAAGCAAAACGTTTGGAAGTAATAGAAAGTTTGGTAATAAAAATCAACGACGACGTGATTTCAGCAACCGACAATGTAAAAAATCTTGGATTATGGATCGACTCGGACTTGAGGTTTACCAAACACGTCAATCACCTGTGTCAAAGCTCCTACAGTACATTGAAGCAGTTGTATCCTAGCAGGCATCTGATGAGTACTAAGCTTAAATTAAATATATGCGAGTCTTTGATACTTTCAAGACTTGCTTATTGCGACTGCATATATGGACCTGCTCTACTACAAACTGATATAAATAGGCTGCAGATTATTCAAAATTCTTGTCTCCGCTTCGCCTATGGAATTCGCAAATTTGAGCACATAAGCAGTGCCTTTGATCATTCAGGTTGGCTTCGTTTATATCAACTTAGAAAATACCATCACCTATTGTTAGTACACAAAATTATTTTAAACAAATCTCCCTCACATCTCCATAGCAAACTTCTTACTTTCCACCATATCAGAAAAAGAATCACGCGTAATTCAAACCTCTTTGTTGTGCGTAAACATTCCACCACTTTGTATAAAAGATCTTTCATTTATTACGCTACTACAAACTATAACGCGTTGCCTTGTGAGTTCAGGCACTTCTCTATTTTAAATTTCAAAAAACGTCTAAAAATATTGTTAATATCAGAATAGGATGTGATACGGAATGAATAAATTGATAAGCCATGTTTAAGTGAAATCCAACATATTTATGATCAATCACGACTCAACGACGACATATTTTAAACTTAATATTTAATTTTTTTTTGTATATTATATATTTCATTCGGATTATCAATTATTTTTCTGTTATCTTTTAGGCTGGTCTATATTTGCTAATATCTGAATTGCGTTTTTTATTTTCTGTAAACTAGATAACCACTAAATTATTTATGTAATCTGTAATCGCTTGTATACGTGTATTTTAATCTAAGATGTTGTTATTGTGCTGGAAGAGAATATGTTTTTTTTTTAGGTTGAGTTGAAAAACAACCATGATGGTTGACACTCCGCCTTTTTGTCATATTTGTTATCAGGTACTTTCTTACTTTGTTTTTTTCTCAATATGACGAATAAAGACCTATTATTATTATTATTATTATTAAATATATTTAACTTCTCCAACTTTATATTTATTTGAGTCCGTCGCTTGCGCTGATTAAATGGAAGAAGCAGAATTTGTGCTGGTCATTCAGAAAATATACAGCACTAGTCCTGTGCATTTCAAGTTGCGCAAAACTAGTTCTGTGTATTTCAAGATGCGCAAAACTAGTTCTGCCTATTTGGTAAGGCTCAATAGCCGTATAAAATTCATGTTTTGGGTTTGGGAAATATTCCTTGCTCAAAACCAGTTCTGCGCATTTTTTTCGGGCATTGCCCGAATTCGGGTATTGAGCGTAACTCGGCGAATTAAGTTAGTTTGTATTCAGTTATAGTGTAGCGATTATGCTAAATAAATCTACTACTACTACAACTACCTTTTATGATGTTTCTGTTTTCAATGACTTGTCCAATAGCAAGTTATGTAGCTCAAATGGATCAATAAATACAACTACTACATGCTTGCACGATTCTAAAAAAGAGTATTCTATTTCAGTCAGTAACATGGGGATTAATGAAAAAGAAACTGGATGAGGCTCTAGTAGAGTATCCCACTGTCAAACTGGTTTGGCATCCTTTTCTGGTACAGTGTAAATGCTTCTACCACATGCGATTGGTGACGTTTCTGCTCCACACGATTCCAGCATATCTGGCGGATGCCTTTTTGATGTGCACCGGCAAGGAACGAACGTAAGGATGTCTTGTAATAATAACGTATGTTGCAAAAGCTTTGAGAAGTTTTTCAAAAAAAAAACATAAAAAATGCCTCAGCAAGGGTGAAAGCATGGAATCCTCCATCAGGCAACAGAAGGGAACAAGTTGTCATAACAAGGATGAGGATAGGACATACTCGTCTGACCTCCTCGTACATGTATCTAAGACAATCAGTACCGGAATGCGAAGAATGTGGCTGTGCAATTACAGTCAAACACATATTAACAGAATGCAGAAGATACGAGGTACAAAGGCGGAACTGTCACTTACCGAACAGCATCACATCCATATTTGGTGAAAACCAGGAAAATAAAAAAAACGATACTCTTCCTGAAAAACACGAATTTATTTTACAAAGTGTGAATACGTAAACAACCAAAGGGTAAATACTGCGACGTTTTCTCTCAATATTTCTTAATAGTTCCTCATTAGATTTTGGACAGATTCTAAATCAATGCCTCTGATCTTTAGCATTATTCTTCTTCTTAACTGCTGTTTGTTTTGTGCTTCCCAGCCATTGTTATAAGCTCTGGCACTCAGTTGAGCCCAAAAAGTTTCGATAGGTCTTGCTTGAGGAAGATTGGGAGGGTTGTCGTTTCGTGGTACAACAGGTATTTATTCCGTGTTGTTCTAGCCAGCTTCTCGTACGCAAAGCATAATGCCTTGAAGCCAGATCTGGCCAAAACATTATATTGTCATTAGCATGGTGGGTATTAATAAAATTGAGTAGTTTAGGCAAACACTTTTGCGGTAACCGCTTCGGCCCTAACTCGTCCAACGTACGGCTGTGAAATACCGTTGTCTGATGTAGTGCACCACACTAACACTTTGTTTTCAAACCTTTCTTTTCGTTTTAAGTTTACATTATCTGGACAGGCTTCAAAGTCTCTTGTATAAAAACTATCATAACCTTTGATTTATGACTTCGAAAATGTGAAATACTTTCATCGTCAAGAATATTTTTTATCTTGCTAGCAAAATGAGTACGACGTAAATTGCGACAGCATTGAGGAATTTTTCTTAATTGATTTAGGGAATACTTTGGATATTTTCTTCTTTTTAGGAATTTTAAGTTATTTCTCTTCATTAATCTATAGAGTGTGCTAGCATTGACGTGAAAAATGCGTCCAAGTTTTGTTGTTAAAGTTCCAACTCGATGTTCACTTCTGTTGACCATTCTTTGAACTGTAGCAGCATTCAACGCTCTTGGACGTCCACTTTTTGGTAAATTTATGCAAGGAATACCTTCTTCGCATTCACGGATCGCACGATAAATTGTGGCAAAGAGATATTTTGATCTTGATATAGGCGAACTATTCCTTTTTTTTCAAGTCGTCCGAGTTTTGAAAAAAATTCTCAAAACTTTTGCAACATACGTTATGACCATTGCTGATCTCACTCACCCTTAAACAGAGCTGTCAGTAGTTCAAGTAAAATACTTGAAAAACGTATTTCAATTACTTTCTGTTATTTTAAGTAGGTACTGTATTTCAAGTAACGTATATTCTCGGTATTTGAAAATTGATTTTTCAAATACTCCATTTAAAGTATTTGAACTTGGTACTTAAAAACAGTAAAAAAGTACTTCCAAATACCTAGCACCTTTACTTGAAATACCAAAGTACTTGAAATACCACAGTGAAGAAACTCAAATACCCAGAAAGTATTTCAAATGCTCAGAAAGTATTTCAAATACCGACATCAGAATTTTAAGTTAGGTTTTCTTAGTACATGTGACGCTCAGGTTTCGACAAGTACAGGTCATTTCACGTAATAAGATAACAGTGACGTCAGTAGCGTGGATTTTTGATTTGCAGAACATCGTTTGGTAATCGTTTGTGCGTGAGCTTTTTTTGCAGTTTTTTTTAATTTTGTGTCCTTTTACGATTTACGTAGGTACACACATAAAAAGAAATTCTCAAGTCAAGAATTGTGATATTCTTGTAAATACATACAACAAGAATATCGGTTCTCACTCTAAGAAAGAATATTTGATGAGAAAATTATAGAAAATTTGTATCAAGTATAATATATTTGTGATTTAGATACTTATTTTAAAGAAATATGCTCCGAAAGCAAATATAATTTTCTTTGCAACCAAGGCTATAATAATTTAATAACAAATATATCATAATAATAATTTTATATCAAGATTATCATTTTTCCCAACGGTGCCCAGTTTATTTCTATCAAGAATATAGACAGCTTCCAAATACGAACCTTCATTTACAATATGATAATCCTGGTTTGAAAGTCAACGCTACACACACAAGCACACCCTATATTTGTATCAAGTAAATCATTTATTTGACGTCTGCCAACGTCGGAGTGCGCAGACGGGCAGCGTGTCACGGGTCAACCCTAACCTCTCCACCCTCTCTACTCAACAGCCTGTTGCCCGTCCGCGTCCGCGCCGCCGCGCCATTATCGGTTTTCGGACTGTCGCATTCGCCGCCGTCTTTAGCACCGTAGCGTAATACCTGCATCCTGCATAATAGCACATAATAGTATCTAGTCAAACTGTTAAATAAATTGCCATTGCCACGTGATACCCGTGATACCACCGTCAACCATCAGTCATCGAATCTGCCGGTAGTGCTGGTCCACCGCCATTTGAGTCGCGTCCCAGTTCCCACCAGCTTCCTTATCACTGGATCTATCCAAACATGAATGAGCTATTAAAAAAATTGGGATGCGAAGACCTGACTCAGGTGTTCCTAGATAAGTACTAAGTATATTAAATGTGATTCAAGAAATTTTGCAGAACTATTTCTCCAGAAAAATTTCTACATGCTCATAGAAGAGTTTGAATGCTCAAATTAATACTACTAGATTCCTCATCCAAGAATATCACAATTTTAGAGTAAATTTGAGCTACTTGCGTCAAGTTTATGAAATGCTCCCAGTTAAGATTATGAAATGCTTCAGTCAAGATTATGAAATACTTCAGTCAAGATTACCATATGCTTGATTTAAGGTTTTGGTATTCTTACTATCAAGAATTTCCCAGTTTTGCATTGAAGATATTTTCTCAATCTAACCCTTATATGGTTAAAGATATCGTATTCTCATTTTAAGATTAGCATAAATTTGCGCGTATAGGAAGTTATGATATATGTACTTGAATTAAAGCATCTGTGTTCCATCTAAGAAATTATTTTTAAGTGTGTACACCTCTGACTGTGAGCAATGTCATCCGCCATATTGTTTGCGCCGGAACGTCATCCAGTGAGTGTCACTGTACGTGAAATGACCTGTATATTATTAAAAAAGTAGGAAAGAATTTACTTGAGTAAATTCAAACGGCACTCGGTTTCAAATTTTGACAATTGTTTTTCAGATATTACTTATTTTATACGACTTTTCCAAATTTTCACCAATCACCCATGGTTTTTGCAATATTGCCGATTATCCTGATTATTCCCCTAATTTTTACAGTTTTCTACCTATTTTTCGGAACTTACTACAACGATTTCTCCA
Source organism: Callosobruchus maculatus (assembly GCA_951848785.1). Taxonomy (NCBI): domain Eukaryota; kingdom Metazoa; phylum Arthropoda; class Insecta; order Coleoptera; family Chrysomelidae; genus Callosobruchus; species Callosobruchus maculatus. The sequence continues at coordinate 59,831 of CATOUR010000352.1, forward strand.
GATTTATAAAGACTTTTACATATTTGTATTGATTTTTCTCATTCTTCTCTCATTTTAAAGATCTTCCACAATCTAATATTGCTAAATGATGGTAGTAATACTAGATTCAATGCTTTCAATGGAAGTTTCTCATCTATTGACTCTTTTTGCGATTCGGGCTTGGCACCGTTCCTTTCATTTTATTCATTCATTTATGTGACAGCGATCACTACCCAATTTGTATATCTCACGATAAGGATAATAAAGCTAACACCACACCAACACAGAAGTGGAAAATTGGAAATGCTAACTGGGACTATTTCCAACTCCAAATAGAAGAGAAACTTCCTTTTACAATGAAACCTGATGAAAACATTAATAGTTCCTTGAACAGATTTAGCCGCATTATCAAAGAAGCCGCAGATGCAGCTGTGGGTAAAACTAGACCCTGCACAAACAAAATTTCTGTCCCATGGTGGAATAATCAAGTATCTAGAGCTATTTTTGGTAGTAAACCCACTTTCAACTTCCTGATCATTTCTTCCAAGTTCTATTAATTAGTTCCAACTCATTTCAGTTTTCTCTTAACGCACGCTCTTTCATTCCAGAGTGGTCAAAATGTACAATAAAATTCAAAACGTTATAGAAAAAATAGGGTATTTCTCAACGAGAACCTTTCTCTTCAAGTCTGAAAACATTGGAAGAATGCTAGACAACATGTCTCCACGGGACAGAGACATATTCTTTTGTGACATAAGCGCTATTTCCTGGGATGACTTTTTCATAACGTTTGTCAAAGGGATTAGAGTCTACCTGTTCCAGGATCCTCTGGATACTCTGAAGGAAGGACTCGCTAAAGCTAGAAGGTAAGATCACAGCAAACTGAACAACCTACAGAATATCTCTGAGGAGTTCCTATATAAAAATGGTTCCTACAGAATTTGACCTTGAAGACGCCATTATGGAAGTCTGGGTAGAGATGCCAAAATAAAAAGTATCGATACTGGTACCAATTCGATATTTTTTTTGGCCAAGTATCGAACTACACGCCAATGAAGGCGCGATTGGTTCGTAGAGAAAATTTTGTGCAATTGATTACACTCTTATTTTCCAGTTTTTATCTGCTTTGTGGACTATTCCAAGGCGTTTGAAAACGTAAAGTGGCCTAAGCTGTGGGAAATCCTCATCTCTATGGGGTTCCTTATCACCTAGTGTTTCTCATACAGCAACTCTACGAATCTAATTCGGCTCGTGTAGTAGTAGTAGTAGTGATGGGGACGCGAAGCCAGGCAAGTAGGCCACCTTTGGCCCTTTTTGCCAACCCCACTGAACCAATCACTGAAAACACTAAAATTCTACACCCTAGAAAGCTCCTTGTCGAACCTACCAGACCTCCTGACGAAAGTCAGTATGTCCGACCATTTCGCTGAATATAGTGGCTCCTCCCCAAACTCCGTCGTGCCGAATATCTGCACCCTAAGGTTGCGATAAACTGCACATCTGCCCAGGAAGTGGAACGCTGTCTCGTCCTCCTCCCAGCATCTGGAGCAAATGGGGTCCCCTACCACTCTCATAAGTGACAGATGTCTATTCAGCCGGCAATAGCCAGTGAGAACCCCCACCAGAAGGTTGAGCGTCTCTCTGCCTTTACTCAAAAGCCATTGCGTTGGGCCCCTATCAGGGCCTGCTATGAATCTTTTGGCTTGCCTGCAGTCGTCTCTCTCTAACCAGGCTTTCGCCAGTTCCTTGTAGGCCCAGTTATCCAGGGCCACATTGACCTGGCGTCTGCTAATTCCCAGCATAGGTTCTGGGCTAATGCAGGGGCTGCTGGCCCCTATCCTAGCTAATCGGTCCGCTCTCTCGTTACCCGGTATACCAATATGTCCGGGGACCCACAGTAGGGTCACCTTCTTATGTCTTGCCAACTTCTGAAGGGCGGCAGAGCATTCTTGTGCCAGAGCTGATCTGGCCCTCGAAGCTGCCACCGCTTTCAGAGCTGATTGGCTGTCAGAGCATATATATATGCTCTGTTCAGAACACTTTTTGACTTCCGTCGAGTATGCCGCCATCAATATCGCATACACTTCCGCCTGGAAGACAGTCGTGCAGGTTCCCAGAGCGAAGCTCCGCCGCACTTCTTTACCCTCCAGACAGAAGCCCGCTCCCCCGGATCCTGACTCCTTTAAGAGCGATCCGTCAGTGAAGCATACGAGACTCTTGGGCGGAAACTTGACTTTCCCTCTCATCCAGTCGTCTCTTTCCGGGATGACTAGTGAGAATCCATTATCTAAATTTAAGATGTCCTTAGCTTTTTCCACCCTGAATGACGATATCGGGATATTACTCTCCGCGAATCGCTCTATTCTGGTGTGGCCAACTAATGGTTCTCGTGCTACCCACGTTCCCCCGTCACGCATTCTCAGGCAGGCCGACATCGCCTCCCTCTTTATCCAGAGGTGCAGAGGCGGCAAGCCCAAGAGTACCTCCAGGGCAGCAGTGGGTGTTGTCCTCATGGCACCTGTTATGCTCACTGCTGCAAGCCTCTGAATCTTTGCGAGCTTGAGCCTAACAGAGACCTTCTCTACGCTCGGCCACCAGACCGAGCAGCCATACTGGATCCTAGATCTGACTACTGCCGTATATAGCCAGTTTAGAACCTTGGGTTTGAGGCCCCAGGTTCTGCCGACTACCCGACGCAACTGCCACATGGTAGCTATAGACTTTTTATACACATAGTCGATATGCTGTGCCCATGTGAGTTTATTATCAATTAACACCCCCAGGTACTTGACCTCCTGTGTTAGGGTCAGCGGTACACCGTGGAGAGTTGGGGCTTTAAAATCATCTATCTTCTTCCTGTGAGTGAATAGGACCAGCTCAGTCTTCACTGGGTTGATTGAGAGTCCTGATTCGCCACACCACCTGTCCAAAATGCTGCACGCCATCTGCATCCTATCGCAGACGACGCCCAGGAATCTACCAGAGACTAACACCAGGCCGTCGTCTGCGTAGGCCTGCGTGTAGAAGCCGGCCGAGCTAAGTCTCGTAAGGAGGCCATCCATAACAAGGCACCAGAGGCGGGGGGAGAGGCAGCTGCCCTGCGGGCAACCCCCACTCACCCCAACCTCCAGCTGAACCCCGCCTAATGTTGCACTAGCCTTGCGATTCTGAAGTGCTGATCTTACCCAGCAGACCAGAGTGGGTGGAACACCCCTGGTCTGAAGGGCGGTGCATATATTAGCTGTTCGTGCTTTATCAAAAGCTCCCTGTACGTCGAAGAATACTCCCAGAGCCACTTCTCTGTGAGAGAGGGCTCTTTCTACTTTTCCTACTATAGCATGCAGTGCCGTTTCCGTGGAGCGACCCTGCCTATAGGCATGCTGATTATCATGGAGGGGATAGGTGACGAGCGTTTCCTCTATCAAATATCTGTCCACGATCTTCTCCAATGCTTTCATAAGAACGGAGGTAAGACTGATTGGTCTGTAAGACTTTGATAAAGAGTAGTCGATCTTCCCTGGTTTAGGGATGAACACTACTCTTGCTGCTTTCCAGGACGACGGTACGTATCCTAGCGCTAGCGAGCTCCGGAAAGCTGCCACGATATGTGGCAGCAACTCTTCTAGACCTCTTTGTAGTAGCGCGGGGAATATACCATCAGGTCCGGCTGATTTAAATGGACTAAACTCGTTTATTGCCCAGGAGACTGATCCGTCGGTTATCATCCTCTCGGCCAAGCCGGCGTCCCCTATCAAGGGAGCCGACTCAGCTTCTGGAGACAGTTCGCCGGACTCTCCCGGGAAATGCGAGTCGAGGAGGTATTGGAGAGATTCCTCCACCGATGTAGTCCATGTACCATCCTCTTTCTTGAATGAACTAATGGTTTGTCTCTTCTCGCAGCTGAGCAATTTCATTAGTCTGGCGGAGTCTGAAAGGGACTCCAATTCTCCACAGTAGTTCCGCCAGCTTGCTCTTTTGTTGCTGCGTAGCTCTTTTTTATACTTTCTTCTTGCCTCTCTAAAGGCATCCCAGGAGGCTTCATCGCCTCGCTTTGTAGCCCTGTTAAGAGCCCTCCTCGTGGCCCCTCGGAGTTTATTTAACGTCCCAGACCACCAGGGTACTCTCCCAGGAGCCACAGCCCTCAGTGGGCAAGATGCCTCAAGTGCAGTGCGGATAGTCTCCTCCAAATTGGAGACACCGCGCTCCACTTCTTCTATTGTGTTATACCATCTAGCCGGTTCCCTAAGGTTCGCAGCCAGGGAGGCTTTGTAAGTCTCCCAGTCGGTCGCTCTAGGGTTCCGGCATTGGGCTACGTCGCTGTGTACTGAATCTATCTCAAATCTAATCATCCTGTGATCAGACAGAGATATATCATCTGTTACTCTCCAGTCTGTTACTAAACGAACCAGATCCGGCGAGGCTACCGTAATGTCGATAACCTCTTTCCTAATCCGATTCGCGAATGTGGCTTCTGTGCCTTTGTTTAGAATCTCTAAATTACAAGATGCTATGAACTCTAATAGGGCTTCGCCTCGACTGTTTATGTCTGAGCTACCCCATACTAAATGATGCGCATTAGCGTCCATTCCAATAAGGAGTGGCAGTCCATTGCTATTCGCGAAATCTATTATATTAACTAGGTCTGTAGTCGGGGGTAAACTCGCGATATCGTAAGGTAGATACACGCTGCCTACGACTATCTTAAACCTAGTGTCACTAACCTTGCATTCCAGTACGGCGACCGCCGCATCTCTGGTCCCTAGCTGAGGCAATGGCGTCACCTGCAGGTCCCTAGACGCGAGGATGGCCGCCCTGGGGGAGTCTAAGTTGGCTGACACAAGGCTGAAGGTACTGACCTCCAACCCGCGTATTTGCTTCCTGTAACAATATGGCTCTTGAATTAATATAATCTCTTTAGTCCTTCCAGCAACAATGGCCAGCAGTTCGGCTGCGGCATCGTTGCTGCGGTGGAGATTAATTTGACTTACCCGCAGCTGTGCCATGGTTCCTGCGGTATGCTGGGGAAGCATCGGCACGGCCTATTTTGCCTTTCCGGAGGCGCCCTTGCCACCAGATGGACCTTGCCAGGCACCCCTCCCACGAGCAGCCACCCTGTGGACAGCCACAGTGCAGAGCTCGTAGAAGAGAGACCAACCAGCCCGTTCTAGCAGCGTGGCCTCCTCCTTGCTAATCGAGAAGGTGATGACGTGATCACCCTCCCTTCCCTCGCTCATTGTCTCCAGATGCCTCCAATCTCTTATATTGAGATCAGGGATCTGGAGACTAAGAGTCTTAATCAGCCGCTCTAAATTTGGCTGTCCCTGACTCTTGACCCGGACGCCCACCGTCACCGGCCATGGAGCGTCCACAGACCGTACAGGGCTGAAGACATGGTCTCCAATGTCCAGGGGGGGCAGTCGGTTCAGGAGCCAGTCCCGAGATGTCTCATCGTAGGCTGTGACTACGAACCAGCCCGTGTCATACAGCCCCGAGTTCAGGAAACGGAGGATAGGGGCTCCCTCTTCCTCCATTGCCTGTAGAGCTCTTCCTACGACGTAGGACCTAACTTGCTCCGCCTCGTCCGGGAGCACCAGTCCGTCAGGTCTGTCAGACCTTACGACGACCTGTAGCTCTCTACGGACTGCAGAGCTGTAAGAGGTCGGTTGCGATGACCCAGCAGCCGGCCGCAAAGACCCCCCGGCAGATTCCCTCAAAAGAGGGGATATGCCAGATGAAGTCGATGCCCCCTGCGCTGGCGGGTACTCGCCCCTGACCTTCTTATTCGCCCTCTCCGGCGGTGTCGTCAGGTCCTGTCGCGATCGCTTGGCACTTTCCGGTGGCCGTCCGACCGCTGCTGCCTTAGGGGCGCGGGCGCCCTGCGGCTGCGGATCTTGAGGCCCACCGGTACCGCCTGTCTTGCCCTGGGCGCTGCTCGATCCTCCTCTCCCCCCTATCGCACCGCCGGGCGCCACTCTGGGGTTTGTTGCACCCCCGCGAAGCGCCCGCCCGGACCGCGAAGAGGTGTGAGGAGTCGCGGCCACAGGATCTCCTCTCTTTAATGCCGGCTCAGTTGGCAGCACGAAGGGCTGCTTATTCGCCGCCCGGTCCGCTGCCCTCTTCACCGGCCCTCTACTGTAAGAGGAAGCCAGCTTATGGCCCCCTCGGCTTGAGATGTAGATGGTACTTCCGGGACCCCTTTGTCGACCGAAGTTCCATCTAGAGTGACCGGGGGCTGCCGGGGCTGGAGATGTACTTGTCATCTCGGCTCGTGTAAGAATTGATGGTAACCTGTCTGGTCTAACTGCCACCAGAAAAGGAGTTCGTCAGGGATGTGTATTATCTCCGATGATATTTAAGATTTACTCCGAATTTGTGATGAGACAGGTATTAGACAACTGGAATGGCGGTATAACTATTAACGGAGGCAAAATATCCAACTTAAGATTTGCTGACGATACAACCCTTATTGCTGCTCCTCAGGAAGAACGAGTAGCTCTATTAAACATTTTAGACCAACATAGTGCAGCGTATGGTCTTGGTATTAACTACAATAATACCAAGGTTATGATGGTAGATAGAGAGCATGATAGTTATCGACAAATAAAGCCAATAGGCCGTTGTGAAGTAGTTCAAAGTTTTGTGTACCTCGGTCCTTTGATCGACAATTCGGGTAGCTGTGAAAATGAGATTTGACGGCGCATTTAACAAGCACGTGTGGCCATCACAAAGCTTACTAAAATATGACGTGACCATAACATCACTAAAGCTACAAAAATGTCGCTGGTTCAGACTCTTGTGTTCTCCATATTTTTGTATGCCTCAGAAACTTGGACTGTTAAAAAGGCAGATCGAGCTCGCATAGATGCTTTTGAAATGTGGACGTGGAGGAGAATGCTGAGAGTTCCTTATACCGCCCATCGAACTAGCGTTTCCAGACTGGATGAGCTCGGTAATCCAAAGAGACTTTCCTCCTTTGTGTCGACGAGAATACTTACATTCTTCGGACATATACACAAAAGCGATAATATGGAGAACCCTGTTGTTACCACGCTTCTTGAGGTAACACCTCCTACAGTCATTTTGTACTACTCTTTTTGACAACATATTCAATATCCAGCCGCTGGCAGTGGTGGAAACACCTTACACCGGGAGGGCTGTAGCAATTTTCTGGAAAGGCGTGTTATCAAATGCACCTTCCATGTCTATGAAAACATCCAGGGTGGACTATATTGCCCAATGATTTCTCAATGTCGAACGAGTATTTAAGGCAGAAGTTAGACTCTACGCTTTTATAATAATAATAATGTTTATTCCCTTTAAAGTTATAAAAAACAATGATAGTTAATAAAAAATGAATAAACGATGGAATTTCGCAAAAAGGTGTACCCTTGTGCGCGGATTTATATCTGAACTTATATATAAATATATGTAACAATACACATTTCCTTGTGCGCCAGTTACAATTTTTCGGCATTTCAAGTTTTTTCGCTTAATATATCAAATTTCAAAAATGAATAATCAATAGTTTACAAGAAAAATAAAAATTAATTACTAATCCATAACATACCTACATATCTCTAGCATAGCAATCAGTGAAAAGATTTTTTCGCCTACATACATGCATACAGATGTATATAAAAGAGAATATTTTAATAAAAGCATTAACAAAAAGAGGACTGTATCTTGTTCATAGAAACCATAAGGTTGTGCATGAACAAAAATATGTCGTCAACCGTTGATAAAAAAACTCCACCACATAATATACAAGTAGGTATAGCATTGATGCATACATTCGGATGTCTTAATTTTTGTTGTCTTATTTATAAAAGGGCTGCGGCACTGTGATGTGTACAAGTAGAGGAGTTAGGACCTTAAACCAATGATAATAGAATAGAGAGAGATTTAAAAAAATATATTGTTTTTGCTCCATCAGTGTTCAGATAAGCTTTTTTACTAATTAAAAAATTGATTATAGGTCTATCAGCCGTTTAACTTCCTTTCTTCTAAGAGAAACTATATACGGTTTGAATATACTTTTGACCATATTTACAGAATTGAGCCTAGTAAGATATTTTCTGTATATTTCAGGCAAGCTGTTATATATTTTGCATGATAGATGAGTGAAACACCGTAAGCTTATATTTTTTTGCAGCAGATCTATTTTAATTGAACCCTTAGCCTTGAATCTTGTTTCATAGTTATGATCTATCTTATTTAAATCCCCCCTATTTTTGTAAATATGTAATATGATTTGCTGCATGTACAATTGTCTTATGTCAAGCATGCCAGTGTCTAGAAATAGAGTACTTGATGGAAAGGTCACCTCTTTGTTATACATTATCTCCAATATTCTTTTCTGTAAAATGTCATTTGGAGAGATAAGGCAATTAGCAGCACTACCCCAGCTAAGTATGGCGTACCGCAATCTTGATTCGACTAAAGAATAGTATAAAATTTTTAAATGATATAGATCCGAAATATTTCTTAAGTACTTAAACCGATATAGTAATTGACGCAGCGTCTTAGTCATGCTGTTTATATAGGTGTCCCATCTTAAGTGTCGGTCAATTGTTACGCCTAGATATTTATAACTACTTTGCCTCTGCAGCTTAGCAGTACTTCCTACTATTAAATTTTCATATTTGGGCAAACCTCTAATATTATTTGAAAATGGGATAAAAACCGACTTATCAGCGTTAATGGATAACGATTTCAACCTGGAAAAGTCTGGGACGTGATCGGGGAAAACATATATATATTAATTAATATTTAAATTTGAACCAGAAAAAATTGAGAAACCCACATGCGGATGAAGCATGATAGTAAAAATAATCTATTAATACATTTTTTTTTCAGGTTATACTGGAGTCACCAACTTTTGAAAGCTGTACTAGTTACTCCACTGCTAAGCCTACTCTGGAACCTGCTAAAATGTATTTTTTGATATTTCAACAGCTTTATCCAGCTTGATTAGAATCTACTTGGCGACGCTATTTTCGACAACAACCTAAAAAAAGGATGTTATTGCTCTGTTATAGTGACTATGTTGTTTCAATGTATTTTTAAGCTGAATTAGTTGAATTTCATATCTGTCTATCTATATTGGTTATTACCAATGTACGTTCAACATTTTGCGCTAAGAGAAATAAATTTGTTATAATAAAATTAAAAGAATGATTTGCACAAATACAACCCCTCAAGTACATAAGTACTGATCTATCCAGTTATCATTCATTATAATTATGATTCTAATATTGCTTAGACCCTAGTTTGTAATTTCTAGATACCAATGTTTGTTTAGCATATTTATTATTGCTATACACAGTTAGTGCAAAATCTTCAGACGTATTTGGAGTTAGATGATAGAGACAGAGTTAGACTGTTAGATTAACATATTCGTTTTTAGACTCAAAAAATATGATAGCAGTTTTTTAATATGCATGAATACATTCAGTTTAGTGTACCTCGGTTCTTTGATCGACAATTCAGGTAGCTGTGAGAATGAGATTCGACGGCGCATTCAACAGGCACGTGTGGCCATGACAAAGCTTACTAAAATATGGCGTGACCATAACATCACAAAAGCTACAAAAATGTCGCTGGTTCAGTCTGCTGTGTTCTCCATATTTTTGTGTGCCTCGGAAACTTGGACTGTTAAAAAGGCAGATCGAGCTCGCATAGATGCTTTTGAAATGTGGACATGGAGGAGAATGCTGAGAGTTCCTTATACCGCCCATCGAACTAACGTTTCCATACTGGATGAGCTCGGTAATCCAAAGAGACTATCCTCCATTGTGTCGACGAGAATGCTTTCATTATTCGGACATATACACAGAAGCGATAATATGGAGAAACTTGTAGTTCAGGGTCATGCCCCGAGTGGGCGGCGCCGTGGCTGTTCCCCTACACGCTGGGTGGATACGACGAAACGGTTGCTGGATGTGAGTATCAAGAGCGCCATTGAATGGCGATGGCGAGCTACAGTTCTCAAAACTATTGATAATATTCTTGTCGGCAATACTCTAGCTCCGACTTAATGCATTTTACGAGTTCACAACGTGTATGTTAAGACTGTGACTATGATGATGATGAATACATTCACCATCATTGAAAGTGGCGCTTTCGCCAAATTGTAGAATGTAGCTTCATATTATATCTCTTTATCCAATACATTCAGCATTTTGTTGAATCGTTAAGTAAATTCCAGTAGAATTTTAAGACACATTGGGTCGCTCTTTGTTGGGATTAGAGATTATAAAATCAATCAACTTTAAGTTTAAGCGTGCCAGGTAACCCACAGATTCGGACTATGAAAAATTTTATATCGGCGGTGATCGTTATCGTTTTTGGTTTATTATTTTGTTGTATGAGTATTGACTTTTGTTTTTCTAAGAGTGTTTGTCGATATGTTTGATGTAGGCTTTCATGCCGAATGCCATATGTAAAACCTGCTTTTTTGGCATAAGATGAAGGGTCATCGGATGAAACATGGGTGATCTCTCGGGTTTAACTAAATTCATATTTTGACCGTTTGGAAGCACACTCCGTTCGGTAACAGAGTTTGAAGAAATCATACTACCTTCACTTCCGGATATAATATACCACTCGCAAGCAGTGGCGGCTGGTGAGATAGTGCCACAGTGCCATGGCACTACCTTAATTTTCGACAAAGACATACTTATCTATCTCCTAAACTTTTCTTATTCTATGTTAGTTGCCAACGACTTTATCTGTTTTATATGTAATGGCAATAGCGCATAAATGCTTACATCAAGCAACACGTGGCATCGTGGTAACTCACACGATGAGAGCTGACGACGCGGCGCGACGGCGAGATGACAACAGCATACGGTGCCGTTACTTATAAGGCACAAACAGAGTGAGAGAAAGTTTATCACGGACGCTTATGAGTGACAGAGATAACGCTATGCTGGACGTTTGGATAGATTTTAAATACGAAAATCCCAAGTAGATCGTGCCAGGCATATTACCCATATTTCCACTCATGGCTCACTATTTTTGTGTTGTTTCAGCAGTTTCGATTTACTTATGTTTGATGCTGATGTCGGCTTTTCTCGTTAAAGGTTTGAAATTTAGATCTTGTTAGTTTGAACGAGTTGTGCGGTGTTTTCGAATCGGTATCTCTTTTGTGTTTAATTAAAATATATCGTTGGAGCGAAAATGAATAAAACTGGCGCATTAATAAACTCATTTAGTAATCTTCCGCTGGAAGAAAACTGCAGATTAAGGAATTAGGACGTCCAGCATCTGATATAAAAATTGAAAACTCATTGGTAGTGGACAGAAATCGCGTTGTCGTAAATTTAACAAAACTATTTATGACATAAACAATTGGATAAGTGACTGTGAAGAAGTTAACAAACTGTTTTGTTTTGTGTGTTATATCTGGAGGCGATGACACTTGGGCGAAAAAAGGCATTGATGATCTTATTCATATATGGGAGAAAATGAAGACCCATGAAAAATCTAAAGTGCATATGAATAATGTTTCCAGTTTATCGATGCTTGGTAAGTCGAACTTAAAAACTCAGTTAAATTTGGCTTATCGGCTTATAAGAATTCTTTTCAATTTTATATTGGTTTGAAATTTTGGCTGTCATTCTGGCACTACCTCTCTAAGTTGACACGAGCCGCCACTGCTCACAAGTGAAATCAGAACGCCTAGAAAAAAAGGGATATTTGCATTGAGAAGATGCCCTCTAGAAGAGGACAGCGCCAGTTTACGAAGTTTGACCCCCTTTGAACGGGGTCGGATTATAGGCCAAAGAAAACGTGGCGATTCTTTCAGAGCAATTGCTCTAACCATAGGGCGTAGCAGTGTGGCTACAGTTGTAGCAGAATGGCGCGTATGGATCACAGAAGGGCGAATGCAGCGAGCTAAATGCTCTGGAGCACGTAGAAGAACTACAGACCAGCAAAATCGTCATCTACGACTACTGGCTCTTCAAGACAGAATATGATCCACTACCGTTCCATAGTTCCGAGTGAGTACTCCGCTGGCCTACACGCTTACCCGATTTATCGCCAATTGAAAATTATGGGATTGGATGGGTCGATACGTAGGCGATATACCCAATCCTCTGACCACGCTGGACGAACTGGAACATGCAGTGAGGGCAGCTTGAGAGGCTGTACCTCTAGAGTTTATCAACAACTAGATTACGAGCATGCCGCGTAGTCTAGAGGAGTGCATTCGTCAACATGGAGGGCCCATACGCTATTGATCCGTTGTATTTTTTATAAATAATTATTATGGCAAATGAGTTCATCTATTATTGTATTTAGTCAACGCGAGTAGTATGTTTTTCGAATTTTTTGGCAGAGGTATGCAACAGTTTAGACTAGAATTGATTTTTTTAAGGCATTTCTTTCATTGACTAGTTGCCCGTCTGTCAGGCCCTATAAATTGTGGCTACCTCCACCATTTTGTAAAGTTTAGCATTCACCAAATTTTAGAATGGGGGTATTTAGGTTTAAAAGGTCCTCTGGATCATAATAGTACACAACTTGAGCGGATCAAAAAAATAGTTAAAGGAATAGTTCAATTCTAATGATATTCCATAAAATTAACAGTAGAATTAATAGAAAAATTGCCTGTACTTTGAGTTTCTGGAAGGTGTTTATCAAGTCAAAACAGATACATCACAGCCAAATACCCTGTAAAAGGAGCCAAGCCTTATAATTCAAATTTAAGGAGAAAACAAAGATGATAGGAAAATAATGATCATTTTAGGTTTCTTAGAAGAGGCTGAAATTGGGGCGGTTCCTGGAAAAAAGGATGAAAAAAATGAATGTTTCGAAATCTATCCAAATAGCAATTAAACTTTTGAAACCCATTTTGACTGCCCTGGAGGTCCTTGATAATTTTCTGTCTTTGTCGCAGCGTCAGATCGAAATGGGGGTTAAAAGTACTGAGTCAGCTTGTAAAGGTTTTTGACCTACTGTGATGAACTTCAGTTATTTTTTGTAGGGTAAGGTCATTTAAACAAAAACTCCTTATTTTCTTATCTGCGACGTTTCGACTTATATTAAGTCATCCTCAGGCAACAGAAAAACGAAGTTTTCATCATTGGTATGGCAATAACCATCATAGTTTAACTAGATAAAATAATGGAATAATACGACACTACCAACGGTTTTATAATATAACATCACACAACACGCACAATAAAAACAAATTAAAATAAACAGGAACAGAATAAAATTCGTAAAGTGCCTGCACACCAAAGACGGGTAGGTAGGATACGAATTTTATTCTGTTCCTGTTTATTTTAATTTGTTTTTATTGTGCGTGTTGTGTGATGTTATATTATAAAACCGTTGGTAGTGTCGTATTATTCCATTATTTTATCTAGTTAAACTATTGCCATACCAATGATGAAAACTTCGTTTTTCTGTTGCCTGAGGATGACTTAATATAAGTCGAAACGGAAAATAAGGAGTTTTTGTTTAAATAACCTTATCCTACAAAAAATAACTGAAGTACTGAGTCAGTCAACTTGACTACTTTTTTACTTTGATAAGGTTATACTTTGTCTATCGAATTAGCTTTTATAATTCGCCTAGAAATAACTCGGTCGTAGTTTTGAATCAAACCAGTGAGAATTTGCATTCAATTGTACATGCATCGAATGATTCGGAATATGTTAACTCAGGTGATTTGCAATACCAATAATGCTTCCATAACAGTTTGTCATATAAAGTTCTTCCTCCAAGCAGATATACATAGGTAAGTGTACATCACAAGTTTCTTAACCCTATATAAAATATACATATATCATACATATACCATATGTGTGAGATCAAGTTCTTTAAATCTAGCATTAAATTCTTATAAATCACAAACTGAAATATTCAAATTAATCTTAACCTAATTTCTTAAACTTGCCATGAAGTGATGACCCTGATTCATTGTGCTTCGCTCACCTATGGATAAAACCAGAGCCGTTGAAATAAACTGTTTTCTATCATTTCGGCTACTTCTAACGCCTGCGAATATCGCGACATAGATAGTTCATCTAAAAGTAGGATAAAACAATTTTTTTGTACTTTCCTACAATATTCGATCTATAGCTTATTCAGAACATGTGATGAGGAATAGTATAAGGGTGACGTTTTAGTTAGTCTTTTGGCATGTTTGCGAACTTGAAAGAAAATGAAGCCAAGTTGATTGACTCAGTACTTACCAAACATTACGGTGATACCAGTTTATTATTTTCCCATAGCATGAAGCTTTAGTCTGAGATCCCTTGGAACCAGATAATCGCCAGCCCCCCCTCCTAAAATTGTCGTACTCTTGTATTCATTATAAATTATTCTTGGTCCTTTCTTGTAATTGGTTTGAAACTGGCTAATAGAATTTCAATAACTTCGTCCTTTGCGGTAAACCTTGTTAATTTTGAGTTTAATTACGAAAGTACCATTCGTAAATCCCTCTTCAGAATATCTTTTGTGAATCAACTATATAATGGTACAAAGATGATAAAGAATCACTTATTGGGTCATGCGTAGTTTACTGGGAGCTTACTGCACTGAACAAGGTTCAGCCCTACAGTACAAAATATATGAGGGTTGGATATGTAGCAATTACCCATTTTTTCTTTTCTCACCTCGAAATTAATCAGACCTTTTCACACATGAAAACCATACCCCGCATTACCCGACTTACTGTTTTGACGAAATTCTAAATTAAACTATGAATAATGCATTTAATATGATAAACAGTTTATTTTGAAGTTAGTAGGCCAGTAGTTCAAATGCGTCTAATCTTCCAATGAATATTTGTTAAATTATGTTGATCTTGGCCAACTGAATATTGATTACAGAGTTACTCCTTTATAAGCTTCTCGTTCTTCTATTCTAAATGAGTTAAAAAATTAACGAATAATTAATAGTAGCAGAAGCTTCAAATTTTATTTCACAACAAATACATATATACGAGGGTTGCTCTATATCTCCGTCAATCCACGAGTACGCAGACAGCTGTTTCACGCTTATTAGCGATCATCAGTGCGCCATAGGTCGATTGACGGAAATAGAGAGCATCAATTCTTTCATGTCTACCAGACATGTGAAGCATGTTGTAGCAGAAAGGTTCTGCCGGTGCGCCATCTGGTACCCGAAGGTAATGGCAAACCAAAGAAAATCGGCAGAACCTTTCTGTCGCCTGCTCTCAAATACATTTATGATCGCTTCCAGCCCTATAAAATAGTCTAGAAACTGACTCGAACTATGAAAATTAGTTGAGCAGGTTACTTTTATCTATTTATTTACTGGTGTTGAAATACACTTACTTGTTTACACAAGTCACACTTAAGAGTCCAGAGTCCAAGGTTATTCACAAATCGTCACTATTATAATAAAATTATTTATAATGCCCAGATAATTCTATACAAAAAAAACAGACAGACACACATTGTCAAGATACAATATGTAAATAAAAGAAAAATATATACACTATTATTAATAAAATTTTATAAAAAGCCGATATAAACCTATAAAAAACAAACAAACAGACACACATTAACAGATACAGTGTGTAAATTAAAACAAAAATATACAGAACCACTACTTAGATTCGCTGAAATTACTTAAGCTTTTCCTTAAACAACTCATGACTCAGATTTTTGAAAGATTCTGGTAAACTATTATAGAATTTGATGCAATAGTAGTTAGAGCCATTTCTAGATGTTTGAAGTCGTTGTTTAGGTATATTTAGTTATTGCATATTCCGTGTGGGATAGCTATGAATGTCACTATGGGTTTTTTATAGATGCAAGTTGATATGTATGTGGCGTAAACAAACAAATATATAGAGAGAGGGTAGTGTTAAAATTTTGAGTGTAATGAAGGCATCTCTACAGGGTTGCGTACATTTTAGTCCAGAAATGTATCGGATGCAGCGTCTTTGGAGAGCAAAAACTTTGGGCATATGAACCGAATGGCCCCAGTTCAGTACTTCATATGACATTTTTGACTGGAAGTAACCGTTACTGTGTGCAGGTGGGTGATGGACAAATATGGCTCCCTGTGCATCCTCCCAGGGAGTTGTTTTCCTAGGTCATCGTCCATCTTGCCCATTTTAGGGAGGTGGACAAGGCGCTAGGGGAGCACTTTTAGGCCAAGACTCACATAACGCATACTCTCTAATAGAAGATAACTGTGGGCACTCACATATGACGTGGATATTGGCATGCCAAAATCTGCAAGGGCAAAGTACTTCCCATCGTTTTACCATAACATCTAATTCAATCTACAACTTCGCAGATGACAGTACATTAATATCGGGCATGTGGAACCAGCTCAGCCATTATCATGCCAGGAGACGGTACGTCAGCGACAGCAACATGCCTCATAGATCAACGTAGATATCAAAACAATTGTCGAGTGGGGATTATCAAATTAACTACAGTTTAACGTAGGTACAGAAAACTCGGGCAACAATACTGACAAAGTAGTCTTACGTTAGATAGATAGATAGATAGATAGATAGATAGATAGTTTATTGACCAACTGTGGAAATGGAGGGTCATCCAATAGTCGAGTCACAAGGTTTTGGGGATCAACATCAACAATAACATGTCCTGGCTCCCTGGCACAACTTAAGGCCCATTTCGCACCAAATCAATTAGCAACAGTCAAGTCTAGTCAAGCCACATTCAATCAAGTCACCGAAATAAATTGCTTTCACATGAAGTAAGTCATGCAAACGAAATCGACGACCAGTCAGTTCAACGTTTTGTGACCAGACTACCGTATCTAGTTGAAATGTACGAGTTTCTTCAAGCAATGATTTTACGCCGATTACAACAAAGGAGGAAAATGAGGCAAAAAGAGGAACGATTGTGGATTCATCCCATTAACAGAAGAAAGCTACATTTTGGATCATTTAATCACTTGTTTCCTGATTTATTGGCCGACCCAAGAAAACTTTACAATTACTTTAGAATGAGTGCAGATTTAGGCTAGACTTCGTTTTAGCGGAAACCGATTTGAGGCTTGAGAGTAGTGTCAATCGACTCGGTTTGACGTCCTGAGTAAAACGAGACCATTCCTAGACCGAGGAAACGCTCCGGTGAAAAACTACGGCATTTTAAAGTTTCAATACCTAACCTAACTTAACCCGACGGGTCAAGTTGTTGAGGTCAAAATAGGCTAAATGGGGTTTAAAGGACTGTTAATTGACTCGGTTTGACGCCTCGAGTGGGATTAGACCATACCCAGCCTAAGAAAACGGCCCGATAAAAATCTATGCCTCTTTGAAATTTCAAACCTAACCTAAAAACGACTTCGAAATTTCTATATTTTTGCCACGAAATATATGATCAATTCGAAAGTACTTGACGAGTAGGGTACAATGACACCAGAAGCAACACTAAGAAATGGAAAATAAAAAAGTTATGATACTTTGAATTCTTAATGTTCCTAGAAATAAGGTAGGTTTAAGTTGGATTAGGTTTGTTCACTTGTATAGAGGGGGGGGCCTGGGGGGGCTGGCCCCCCCAGACGTTACTAATTTTGTAGATTTTGAATACTCCATGTAATATACTCCCAGGTAAGTAGGGTAGGTCACCTGTTCAGTTTTTTCAGTATGCTGGAATAGGCCTCAGGCGCAGACCCTCGAAGACCTTTTTTGGCTTAATTTCCTAAACTGAGAATCAAACTAAACGTTTTTTCAGTCTACTAGTTGATACATTTCGAGTCAGGACATCAAACCGAGTTGATTGACACCCTTTTTTAGCCCGACCGTATTAGTTAGGTTGTATCAGGTAAGATATTGAAATTGCCAAGTTTTAAAGTGGCGTAGATTTTCACTGCAATGTTTCTTCACTTTGGAAGTGGTCAAGTTCGAGTCACGATGTCCAACCACGTCGATTAACACTCATTTTGAGCTCAACAAGTAAACTTTTCTGGATAAGTTAGGTTAGGTAACGAAACTTCAAAATGCTGTAGCTCTTCACCAGAACGTTTCCTCGGTCTGGGAGTGGTCTCGTTCGATTCAGGACGTCAAACCACGTCATTTGACACCACTCTCGACCCCCATTTCGGTTTCCGCTAAAACGAAGTCTTACCCAGATTTATTTTTTCAGTTATTGAGTCTTATAGCTGCTGATATAACAAAACAAAATACAAATTACCGAGAAGCTATTACACCGGAAGAAAGATTTCTCAAAAGACTTGTCAGGACTGGCATAAATATTCGATCGGCTGAGTCAGAGACAGTCCGATCACGTCGGGACGGGACTGGCACGGAAGTGACTCGGTCAGTCTGAAAGCAATTTTTCATATACCCAATGCGTAATTTCAATATAAGTTCCAGTCAGTTGAATCTGAGAGCGTCTGACGTGACTAGACTTGACTGTAGCCGACTGATTTGGTGCGAAATGGGCCTAAGTCGTCAGTATTGCTAAAACGGCATCTCAGTAGCTTGGAGTTTTGATCCGCTGTAGGAAGCTGTATACACCAGAGCAACTACTGCTGTCTACAAGGCACAGATCCGACCATCGTTGGAGTATTGCTCCCATGTGTGCGGATGCGCTCCGAAGCACTCTCTAAAGCATTAGGATACTATCCAGAAGAGGGCAATTAGACTAATCGATGCCCCTAACCTCACAAGGACCTCCACAGGCTGTATCATCAAAGAAGGGTGGCCGACCTGTCCCTGTTTCACAAATTCTATCACGGAATATATTTGACTGAGCTCTCCCAGATAATATCCCCAAAGGCCGTCTGAAAGAGAAACACTATTCCTCTCTCCTTATCTGGTTGGGGTTCCCACTCCCCGAACCAGTCTCCTTCAGCATTCCTTCTTTTGGAGAACTTCGACGCTGTGGAATGAGCTGCCGGGGAATTTGTTTCCCGCAGGCTACAACCTGCAGCGCTTCAGTGCTTCTACAGCGCCATAGGCTTTCAGCCTTTGCGGGAGGTAGCCTATAAAAAAAATTCCGCAATTGTGGTTGCCGACATTCCAGAAGGGTCACATGGTTCTACCACCTTTCTCATTCTCATTTTTAATTTTGATTTCTGTCTGTATAAGCATTCAAAGTGATTTTCTTCAAACGGTCCATTTTTGGGTTCCTATCGTCATCGTCATTAATTGCTGTTGATTTTGGTTCAAATTCAAGCAAATTTGATTCTGAATCAGGTGTCACAGAGCTTTTACTGCATCAGTGTCAGGCACTTTATTTTATTCTTGTCACAAAAGCTCAACCCTTTTGCATTGAGGAACTTTTAAGTTGAATCACTGTTTTTTCAGTGTTTTCCTCTATATACTTCTTTTTACGTTTTGAATTTTGTTTTTATCTCTATGTGTATCCAAAGTAATTTTACTTCAATTGTCAGTTTTGTTATTTTTATTGCCGTTGATTTAGGAAGCAACTTTGATTTGGAATGACATGTTTTTTTTATGGTCAGCCTCCCGCAAAGGCTGCAGAAGCGCTGCGAGACGATAAGTATCGGTGCACGTTAGATTTGATACGCTGCAGGTTGTAGCCGTCGGGAAACAAATCCCCGGCAGCTCATTCCACAGCGTCGATTTCTCCAAAAGAATGAATGCTTGAGGAGACTCGCTCGAGAAGTAGGAACCTCGACCTGGTAAGGATGAGCTCTCAGAGCCTTTTTAGTGTTCCTCCATCGGGCGGCCTTTAATGTGATTCAAGCTCACTCGAACATCTTCCGTAATAGAATCTGTAAATTAGGGATGTTCGATGTTCCAGGCTGTGGAGATCCTTTGTGAGGTTAGCCGCATCGATTAGTCTAATTGCTCTCTTCTGGAGAGTGTCCAGAAGTTTTAGAGAGTGCTTTGGAGCACATCCCCACACATGGAAGCAATACTCCAACGATGGTCGGATCTGTGCCTTGTAGAGCAGCAGCAGTAGCTCTGGTGTATACAGCCTCCCGAATTTTTAGTTATTAGGAATCCTTAAAAGGACGTGAAAATCAATATTTTTCATTGGAACTCACAGCAAGAGCTTTATATGTTCACTATCTCATTATTTTTTTGCAGGGGGCAAATATGGACCTTGCATTTATAGAACAGGAACCTGAAGAACCGAACATTACAGAATTGACTCCAATTCAACAATTTTACAAAGATGCTCATATCCTTATCACAGGTGGAACTGGTTTCTTAGGAAAGTTGCTGATAGAGAAACTTCTAAGAAGTTGCAATGAGTTATCCAAGATATATCTTATCGTTAGATCGAAGAAGGGAAAAGATATGCCTATTAGGTAGAAATTTCGCTTATATATCATCATACAAAAACAATGGTCCAAAAATCTCGCTTTTATCACAAATCGATCTAAAAAATAAAAAGCTGCTTTTATTAGTAGGATAGACGAAAAATTTGAAATACACAGTAGTATTGATTAATGCTTAGATGGTTTAAATTAAGAGTAGGTTACTGCCTTTATATTTACACAATATTTTATTCATTTGCAATTACTTACTAATTATTAAAGTCATCTAGTTTTTTCATCTTAAAAAGAATCTAAATACTTCATATATCAGGACGCTATTAAGGGACACTGTACGTAGAACAAGTATTAATTTATATTGTGTATCTAAACTCAATTTTAACAATTGCTCAATACAGATGTATAATCCTATAACTCACAAGTTTTCTGACAGTAATTTCACACTTTAGCCTTAAGCATTTCCGTACCTTTTTTATGGAAAAAAGTGATTTTTTTTCACCATAAATTAAAGAAATCAACTTAGTATTGATGACACCAAACAAAAAAGTATCTTTGCTTTGTCAATTTCAGATTAGAAGAAACATTCCAAGACGTAGTTTTTGACAGACTGAAGCGACAATATCCAAATTTCAAACAAAAGATCAGAGGTATTGCAGGAGACTGTACACTACCAAACCTGGGGCTTGCATCAGAGGACAGAAAACTACTACAAGACAATGTAAGTTCAGAAAAATATGCTATTTTGTCGACTCAGTACTTCTTACACATTTTCGGCTTACATTTAAAATTCAAAGATATATATCTACAACCTTAAAGTATTTTTACTTAAACTTCGGTATTCCTACGGTGATTCATATGTCACTTTTTCAAATAGTACCCCCTGTACATTATTACATATTTGAATTTATTGGTCAATTCTAGTGAGACTTTACGTATAACATATGGGACTTGGAACGAACCATTATTCTCCACTACCTATTATCGAGATGGCAGAAAATAAAAACTGACTTAAAATTATATTTAACTTATAAAACATAATTTATTTGGCAGAAAGATACATGAAATAAACATGTGAAGCAATAAAAAAATCCTAATAACTATTTCAATAGATAGGTACTAAAAAATTTGAAAGGCTCCAGTCAGTGCTCAGAGGTGTCGTTACTTTTGACTTGATGGAAATAACTACTTTTTTATACCGTTAAATGTGAAATCTGATTCTGAAGATGCTAGACTGCCAGCAACATAGCTTGTAGTCTTCCTTTAATCTCTAATACATTACAGCAGCTCATAGATTATGAAAAATAATCATTTATGTCATACTCCAGCTTCTCTTTGACTCTAGACCTCATCTGAGACCTGATATTGTTTTTGATATGTTGCAAGGAGCTTTTAATCATCTTGTCCGATTAATCTAGTTTGCTTGCATCTTTCCGCTAAGTCAGCTGTTTTCAGCTGTTTTCTTTCATCTGTTTTTTTTCCATGACCTAGGTTGCTTATAGGAGGGAAAATAGTAGAACACGGATATATCATCGAACATTGTAAATGAAATGCAATCTATTTGAGAATGATATGGAATCTTATATTCGAAAACACAAAGTTAACATCTCTAGAGGGAGCCTAATTTGAATATTGACCAGCCAACATCTATAGCGCTATTGCCACTCTTCTTCGTCCGCTTCCAGTTTCTTCAAAATCTGGCAGGTTCCGCAGTTTAAACACAAAGTATTTAACTGGGTATTCAACTATACATTCCAATATACTTGCAATGTAACTGATTTACGTGAAGATAATTTGTATTGATTTAATGAAATGTCAAAAATGGTAAATATCATAGCGGAATGTCGCAATAACTTCTAATATGTCGTAAATCTGGCAACCTACAATTGGCGTGCCCTTAAGCGGTCATGTGGCTGTCATTGTAGTTGTGGTTATTGCGTGTGTCGAGATTTTGGTGATTTTAGTGTATATTTGACTGACTTTGTGACTATTTGTGGTGTGAATTAAATTATTTATGAACAATATTGTCATAATTGCATGATGAGACAACATAAAAAGTGCATAATTTGCTGTAATAGCAACGAATTGGTGAACACTTCTTATCATTGGTGAGTATAGGTTTTGTTTAGTTTTCAGTAGCGTAATATATGGGGATAACTGGGAACAAAAGTAACTTCACTCCTGTTTGAGGAATAATAATGGTTGTTTAATGTATGTTTTGTGCACGCATTACATTCATGTCAATCAACATGAATTTTTCAAATTCCATTTTTTAAACTACTTGAGGACGTGAAATGCAAAAATGTATGCCACATTTACTCACAGAAAATGCATCTATGAGAATTTTATAGAACTGGATATTAACTAATGCAATTATTATATTTTATTGCTGAAGTAAAAACACGATGCAGCCATTCCAACAGGCTACCTTTCAGAACACTATTAGATATGTTTTGAAAAACACTTCATGGTAATAATAAATTATGAACTGTTACAATGAAATTATAATAAGAGTAACTCTCTAAGTATACCTAAATACTAATACAACTTATTGGTATCAGTTTGTAACATCACAGTAATAATTGAATCTATTAATGAACAAAGTCGCACGCCACTGGTAATGCCCTTAAGCTGTCAAAATTTCCGTTACATGTTGGCTGGTCAGCGACCTGTGCATTCTGTTGTTTACGCTCCCTCTATAGATGTTAACTCTGTGTTCGAAAATGAGTGACATGATTTTCCGAAATTTTTCGCTATTTGAACACTTCCGTCTATTGGCGTGAAACTAAATTGAGAATTTGTCAACAATTTCTTGATTTTTTAGGTGAATATAATATTCCACGGGGCTGCCTCAGTACGGTTCGACGAGAAACTGAAGACTGCAATGGTTACGAATGTGCAAGGGACCAAAGACATGCTACAATTAGCTAGAGAGGTCCAACATCTAAAGTCGTTCATGTATGTGTCGACCGCGTATAGCAACTGCGTTGAGAAGGTGATTGAAGAGAAGATATACAAGCCGGTTGCTTCCTGTGAGTCACTTTTGACAGTTGCATCTTTTCCGGACTGGATTTTAGAACAAATCACAACGGCGTAAGTTTTTCTCCACTTGCTTTTACAGGCAAAGCCGATCGCTCTATCTATCTCGAACATCTTAAGCTTAGTCTTGCGATCCCAAATAAATTCTTGGAATGGGGCTAATTATTTTTTTGGACATTGTATGATCTTTTCCTTGGTTGATTATTGAAAAAGCCAGAGAGCATTATTCTCCCTTACCACATAGTATTTCTCATACAGCAACTCTATGAGCCTAGCTCAGCTCGTGTAAGAATTGATGGTAACCTGTCTGGTCAAACAGCAACCAGAAAAGGAGCTCGTCAGGGATGTGTATTATCTCCAATGTTATTTAACATTTACTCTGAATCTGTGATGAGACAGGTATTGGACAACTGGAGTGGCGGTATAACTATTGGCGGAAGCAAAATATCTAACTTAACATTTGCTGAGGATACAACCCTTATTGCTGCTTCTCAGGAAGAACTAGTAGCTCTATTGAACGTTTTAGAACAACACAGTGCAGCATATGGCCTTGGTATTAACTACAACAAGACCAAGGTTATGATCGTAGATAGAGAGCATGACAATCATCGAGAAATAAAGTCAATAGGCCGTTGTGAGGTAGTTCAAAGTTTTGTGTACCTCGGTTCTTTGACCGACAATTCAGGTAGCTGTGAGAATGAGATTCGACGGTGCATTAAACAGGCACGGGTGGCCATGACAAAGCTTACTAAAATATGGCGTGATCATAACATCACTAAAGCTACCAAAATGTCACTGGTCAAGTCTCTTGTGTTCTCCATATTTTTGTATGCCTCGGAAACTTGGACTGTTAAAAAGGCAGATCGAGCTCGCATAGATGCTTTTGAAATACGGACGTGGAGGAGAATTCTGATAATTCCTTATACCGCCCATCGAACTAATGTTTCCATACTGGATGAGCTCGGTAATCCAAAGAGACTCTCACACATTGTGTCGACGAGAATCCTTACATTCTTCGGACATATTCACAGAAGCGATAGTATGGAGAAACTTGAAGTTCAGGGCCACGCCCCGAGTGGGCGGCGCCGTGGCCGTTCCCCTACACGCTGGGTGGATACGACGAAACAGTTGCTAGATATGAGTATCAAGAGCGCCACTGAACTGACAGTAAATTGCGAACGATGGTGAGATACAGTTCTCAAAGCTATTGATAGTATTCGTGTCTTCAATACTCCTCCGACTTAATGCATTTTACGAGTTCACAACATGTCTGTTAAGACATTATGACTATGATGCTGATGAATACTTATAGTTCAATAAGCATTACAGTGCCCCTATTTCCTTTTGCTTGACCCAAGCAGCCTGTTATATTTCTATTTGTATAAGTTGTTTTTGTATCCTTGAAAGTACTTTGCATATTTTACTTTATATTTCAGTGTACTGGATAAATATCCAAACACTTATACATTTTCAAAGCAAGTAGCTGAAGGTCTGATTGATGAGTTCGGAAAGGGATTACCAGTTGGAATAGTGAGGCCTTCTATAGGTAAGTATGGCGTAAAAACATCACTTAACATATCTGGACCTCAGGATGAAAGAGTATTAAGTCACAAAACCAACATTTTTCTGGCGATGGTCTAGAAGTTCCAAACCTCACATTAACACATTTCTCTCGATTTGGCTTAAACAGTGTGGTAAATTTATCCTACTATTTGAAACTACATTTTGAGCTTAATATTTTTTTTAAATCTGAATTTTGTACTTGAGATTATTGAATTCTTGTACTAAGTCAATTGCTTGTACCTAAAATACTGCTCTAGTACACATACAACATTTGTTGTCCATTCAGATGCTCTTTACCTACATGGCACCTCCAAAAAAAGTGTAGAAACAAACCATGGCTTCTTGTCGATCCAAAAAACTGAATTGTGGTGAGACCAACTTTATGTTCGTGCTTCCAGTGGTTTCGACGTACGAGGAACCAATCACCGGTTGGGTGGATAACATGAACGGCTCAACAGGGGTGGTTGCGGGGGTTTACATAGGAGTGATAAGAGCGTTGCATGCTGACAGTACTGCACCTGCCAATATCGTACCTGCTGATATGGTGATCAATTCTTTGATTGCTGCCTGTTGGGAGGTTGGAGTTGCCTTTCAGAAGAATGCGCAGTCGGAAATGAGGATTTATAATTATGAGAGTAACTCAAATAATGTGAGTAATCAAACTTTGTTTCGTATACTTTTGTAAGTAATTATTATTATTGACATTAATTTTTATAAGACTATGTTAAAAAGTATTTTCTTAGCGCAAACTACAGTATGTATATCATTTGTCTCATTTTTTCTCCTTTTCTAACTGCAAAACTGCATCCGTTAACGCTGCAGGCTTGAGTAGATATGAAAACATGTATAAAATATTAATACTGTGACACATAAAGTTTTATTAGCATCTTCACCTAACAAAGAAAAAAAAAAGTGGCTGCATTTTGTATGAAAAGCTTCTGCTTAATAAAGTTGTGGTACTATGTCGAGTAGCTTCTGAGGTTATAACGATTTCTAACAGTTCTGTCATGAACTTCATAACTAAAAATCAGCTTTTGTTTCAGATATTCCGGTCTAAACCTGAATATCTGAAGATAAAATTTTATGAATTAATATCAAATATTTATATTCTACCATATTGCCTACCCTAGGCCACTGAACTCTCTATATTTCTCACTGACATGATCATGACATATCATATTCCCTTACGTTTTGACGTATGGAACACCCTGTATTTGTACAGGGTGTTCCAAAAAAAGGTGACCTCGTCTCTAGGATAGGTAGAGAACTGAAACATACAGGACGTTGAAGAAAAAAATTATACACATTTTTTACGATTTTGCCGAAAATACTGGCAACATTGTAATGGAATTTCATGTTTTGGAAGCTAGTACATCCTATGAATTTGTTTTGTAACTTTTTTGAGGTTAGACTTATAAATTAAAATTTTAGGTGAACTTAAACAGGAAGCAAAACTTCTATGATACGGAGGAAAATTCACGTCAAGAGCTGAAATATAAAATTCAACGTTACCTTAGTAACCTCATAGTTGATCCCCAACCATTGAGGAGATTTTTTGGGTCTTTAAAAAAAAAGGATAGACTTCTGTATTTGATGAAAACGGAGGACATTTTGAACTGTATTTTATGTTCTTTTTCTTTATTACAATATTCTTCTTTTGGTTTGTTGTTTAATTAATGACTTTACCACTACTTTATATCCTCATCGCATATTACTCCATAATTTTCAAATTAAAATATTCCGAAAAGGGTACACAGTGTCGAGTTTTACCAAGAGTACCTTTTTCGTGTAGAATTAAATGATGTTCAAGCTTACCTAAAATTTTAATTTATAAATCCAACCTCAGAAAAGTTATGTTCAATGCAACTTACAAACGCACGAGTAATTTGATTTGTATAAAATATACAAAAAAACCTCTTTTTTGACGTTTCGACTCTTATTAAGTCATCCTCAGGCAACTACTTCCAAAACATATTCATGTGAAATTTAATAACAATGTTGCCAGCGGTTTCGGCAAAAACGTGAAAAATGTGTATAATTTTTTTTCTTCAACGTATCTTGAATGCGGGTGGCGTTACGAATGTTTTTAACAAGGAAACCCCAATTATTTGTCGGTTTTCTACCTATCCTGGAGACGGGGTTACCTTTTTTTTGAAATACCTTGTATAGAGCAGACACAGTTATTTTTAATTTGAATCCTGTTTTCATCAACTGATCCAAATGCGGGTAGCAAACAACATCACAGTAGCTGAACACAGACAACACCAAGGTTTCGCAAAGTTTTTTTCTCACTCATTAAAGTTTAACAAATAACGCTGAGAATAGGCTACTGTGGAGATACGTTTTCTTCATAAAGTTAGCTATGCGTCATTGAATCGTAGTTTATTATCAATCTCGTAACAATAACAATAATTTTACAGCCAAACAAAACAATGTATGTACGTTGAGTTTTTTTGTTGCTACCAAAGTTGCATTTTGAAACATGTGTTGCTTTTGCCTATGCTGATTCAATTACACTAGCCAAAAGAGTGTCGCTCAGACTACAAAAAATTGGTAATATGTATTACCAAGTACAACAAGTCTTTTATTTCAGCCAGTAACTTGGGGCTTAACCGAAAAGAAACTGCACGAGACTCGAGGAGAGTGTGCGTCTGTGAAAAATGTTTGGCATCCTTTTCTGGTACAGTGCAAATGCTTCTACCACTTGCGATTGATGACGATCCTGCTTCACATGGTTCCAGCATACCTGGCGGATGCCTTTTTGATGTGTACCGGCAAGGAACGAACGTAAGGATGTCTTGTAATGTTTATGACCATTACTGATTTCACTCACTTCTGAACAATATTAAATTCCTACACTTCTTGAAGATTTAATGAAAGGAAAATATACCCTACATAGCTCTTCGAGGTATGGAGTGAAAGAGTTTGTTGATTTCTGCTTTTGATAAGTTAAACCAGGATAATATAACCTCAGATGAGGTAATCTATTCTGCCTTTTGCCTATCATACTGCATGCATATTGAATAGGTCACAGATCACGTGTCCTTGCTGGTCGAGGAAAGAGGTAAACATTTTCTGATGGCAACTCTCTTGATTTTCCAGAATTTTTATTGATTCTTCTGGTGTTTCGAGATTTTTTCGGGTTTATGCTTTTTTTAAAATGTTTCCTGGTGTTTCCCGTTTTTTCGCAGTTTTTCCCATTTATTCGATATTTCTCGATTTTTTCAGATCTTTGAAGGTTCGATTATCAAAAATGTATCTGAATTATTACCGGATTTTCATGCTTTTTGATCCGAATCTTGTTGATTTTTTCCAGATATTACTGATCTTATTCAAACTTTCCAAAGGCATATCAATATGCCACAGTTTTAGCAATTTTACCGATTTAAACCTCAATATTCCCGTTTTTTGCTGATATCTTTCCCAATTGTTCATACATTTGCCAATTTTTGGAGTTTTCTCTTTTCTCCCAATTTTTTTCAATTTTTCTTGGTTCCCCCCTAACGATTTTTCAGTTTTATGTTTTTTCTCTAAATCGTGACGATTTTTTCCAGATATTCTGATTTTATTCGAATTTCCTAAATGTTTACCAATCTGCCACAGTTTTATCAATTTTACCGATTTATCTGATATAACCCGATTTTTGGAGATAATTTTTCCAATTTTGAATATATGTATGAATACATTTGCCGATTTTTTCAGTTTTCCGGCTTTTTTCCCAGGTTTTTCTTTGTCTTTTCAATTTTTTTCATTTTTTCGTAGTTTTTACAGTTTTTTATTTCTCACAATTTGCCAGAATTGTAAAGATTTTTTCAAACTCATAACGATTTTTTAAGAGTTCTACCGATTTTTCCAAACTTTCTCAATTTATATACATTTTTCCAGGATTTTTGTGTTTCTGGTACCAAAAATATCATTAAAATGCTAACCATTTTTTTATTTGCTTCTAGGTAATCATAAAAATAACACTTAAGTTGAACACCTGTGTCATATCCTTTTGCTGATTTTTAACGCACGCTCTTTCATTTCAGAGTGGTCAAAATGTACACCAAAATTCAAAACATCATAGAGAAACTAGGGTATTTCTCAGCGAAGACCTTTCTCTTCAAGTCTGAAAACATTGGAAGAATGTTAGACAACATGTCTCCACGGGACAGAGACATATTCTTTTGTGACATAAGTGCTATTTCTTGGGATGACTTTTTCATAACCTATTT
The DNA here is from genome assembly GCA_951848785.1 of Callosobruchus maculatus. Taxonomy (NCBI): domain Eukaryota; kingdom Metazoa; phylum Arthropoda; class Insecta; order Coleoptera; family Chrysomelidae; genus Callosobruchus; species Callosobruchus maculatus. Next base: position 88,843 of record CATOUR010000352.1, read on the forward strand.
CAAAGGGATCAGAGTCTACCTCTTCCACGATCCCCTGGATACCCTTAAGCAGGGGCTCGCTAAAGCTAGGAGGTAAGATTGTATTAAAGAGAATCAGATGTTTTTTGAGTTTTTTGCCATTTCTGGTATATTTTTGTTTGTTGGAGGTTTTTTAAATTTCCGAAATTGTTGTTCCGGAATTACTCAATCGAAAATTTTATGTATATTCACTGTAATTTTTTCAGGTTATACTGGTATCATCAAATTCTGAAAACAGTACTAGTCACACTAATGCTAAGTCTACTCTGGAAGCTAGTAAGCTGTATTTTTTGAAATAAAGCTATTGCTACATAGCAATCTACGTGGCGACGCAACTTTCATCAACAACAACCCAGAAGAAATGAGGGTCCTGATTTGTTATTGTGACTCCGTTGGTTCAATTTAAGTTAAATAAGGTGGATGTCAGAATAGTCTGTACATAATTTTTAAAATGCATTGGATAGATGTTTTCTTCTTATTTTTCTCATGATAGTTACAACCAATCCTGTCATCCCGTTGCTGCTTGACGTTGACTTTTGGGACACCCTGTATATGTTTTAAATTTTGTGCTAGATGTAATACATTTGTTTAAAAAAATCTTGCATGTATATATAATATAATGTATACAACCTCTTATGGGTAAGTAGTGACAAATCAAACTACCATTTGTTTGAATTATGTAGTCTGTAGTTTTGAGATATCAATATTTGTTTAGCATATTTATTTTTGCCATTCACTGCTAGTGCAAAATATTCAGACATATTTGTTCTAACAGATCCCTTATTAGACTGGAAATTATAATAAATCAGATTTTGCCTGTGAATACTTTCACCATTATTGATGTCGCTTTCACCAAATTATAGAATGCAGTTTCATAGCCAACACATCCACCATTTTCCTTAAAGGAAAAAACTGATCACTAACTATACCAGTTTAAGTAGCACAGTATTGCTGGTTATACGTCAAACAAGAGTCATTCAAGGTCGTCGAATACGGTCTCACCAAAATGACAAGAAGGTGAAATACGTCGCCACTTGCAGGCACGTATCCAGGATTTGGTTTTGGGGGGGTGGAGTCTAGATTATGGGTGTCACTTGCTTGACCTTTCGGGGTGGGGGGGGTCCAGATTAGAGTTTCTGGCGTTAGATCATTCTCATTATTTTTTACTAGTAAATATTAGAGAGTAAAGTACAGTTTAACACAGCGAAAACTCAGGCAACGACTCTGACAAAGAAGTGTCACGTTGGCTTACGAACTGGGGAAAGGGAGGGTCATCCAATAATCGAGTCACCTTTCATCAAGCTTTTAGGGATCAACATCAACAATAACATGTCCTGGCACGACGAGGTCGTCAGTATTGCTAGAACGGCGTCTCAGAAGCTTGGAGTTTTGTTCCGCTGTAGGAAGCTGTATACACCAGAGCAACTGCTGCTGCTCTACAAGGCACAGATCCGACCATCGTTGGAGTATTGCTCCCATGGGTGGAGATGCGCTCCCAAGCACTCTAGAAAGCTTCTGGACACTGTCCAGAGGAGAGCAATTAGACTAATCGGTACGCCTAACCTCACAAAGGACCTTCACAGCTTGAAGAAGAAGGGTGGCTGACCTGTCCCTGTTTTACAAATTCTATCATGGAAGGTGTTCGAGTGAGTTCTCCCAGATAACATCCTTACCAGGTCGAGGTCCCTACTCCCCGAACCAGTCCCCTCCAGCATTCCTTTTTTTTTTTGGAGAGCCTCGACGCTGTGGAACGAGCTGCCTGGGAATTTGTTTCCCGATTGCTACAACCCGCAGCGTTTCAAATCTAATGTGCACCGATACTTATCCTCGCGCAGTGCTTCTGCAGCGCCATAGGTTTTCAGCCTTTGTGGAAGGGTGACCATGAAAAAAATCATTATTTATGTACAAAACTGCAACATATAACCCAGATTTAATTCATCTGAACGTGTGCAACGATTCCAACAAGATCAACTGTCTAGCAGAATTTTGAGGGGGATAAATATCATATTTATGTTAAGAAATGAAACATGAAACATGTTTTACTGTTCACTAGACAGATTTTCACGCTCTTGGGAGACCCCTCAGATGAATAGTTGTTAGTGAGCTTGTGCTGAATCTTCCACGTAGTCATTAAAAGTTGTTGAATATGTACCTAATAGCTTCTTTTAAGTCGCGTCTGTCAAACGTTAGATTAAGCAATCATGGATCATGCACAGAAATGGTCAATTTTGTCTATACTTTCATGAATCTGGTGGTATCATCATCATAGTCACAATGTCTGAACAGACATGTTGTGAACTCGGAGCTAGAGTATTGCCGACGCGAATATTATCAACAGTTTTGAAAACTGTAGCTCGTCATCGTTCACGATTTACTGTCAGTTCAGTGGCGCTCTTCATACTCATATCCAGCAACTGTTTCGTAGTATCCACCCAGCGTGTAGGGGAACGGCCACGGCGCCGCCCACTCGGGGCATGACCGTGATCTACAAGCTTCTCCATATTATCGCTTCTGTGAATATGTTCGAAGATTGTAAGCATTCTCGTCGACACAATGGAGGATAGTCGCTTTGGATTACCGAGCTCATCCAGCATGGAAACGTTAGTTCGATGGGCGGTATAAGGCATTATCAGCATTCTCTGGTGGTATAGAGCCTCCAATAATTGTAGACAATAGTTCTGCTGACTTTTTATTTTTTTTACTCATTTTACGAGTTTCTCTTGGGATATCTTTAAGATCTTTAATGCAGTAGCTTCCCATTTGCTTTCTGCATCCTCATGCCGTTGACCAGATGGCATCTGCTGGTTCATGTGCCTTTAGGGGCAATTTCTCACCCCACGGACAAGAAGGTGTCCTGACTCTTTTCACCTCGTCCACCCAAACGTGTTGGTTGAGAAGAGGTTACTATTTATACCGACAGTAGTTCGGTTCCTTTCAGTCGCCTTTTACGACACGCAGGATATACGATGGGAGACAAGTATCAGAAATTTTAACACGTCTGACTGTCTCAAAGCTTTGAGTCAGTTAAATATTCCCCATTTTTGTCGAGAAATTAAATTTGTTTTATTCTCGAGAACGAACGATAGTTCACCTGGTAAGGGAAAATTCAGTATCAATAAAACACTTGTATATTCACTGTAATTTTATTTATAAATTGTCATTTACTAAGTCATATAAAAACAATAACAAAATATTTTAATTAAAAATATACATTCATAAAAACAATCGAAATAATTTTTAATTGAAGTGTACACAAGTTCACTTTAATGGACTAGTACGGACAAACACTGATATAATTTTTTTAACAAATGAAAAAAATCTCCAGTCACTAGAATTCAACTTCGAGAAAAAGTATCAGGGACAGTTCTATATAATGTCAGTAACATAAATTTAAACTCTACAAAAACTTTTTTCAGAAATATAACATCTATTAGTTGCCCACCTCAGATAGAAAAATCATAAAAAATATAAATTTAAATAATGAAGAGGTATATTGTTCTGCATAAATACTTCCAATTTTCTCGAATATCATGTGACTGGAAAAACAGATACCCAGTTTTGCATGCCCTCATAAGGATAGTTTGCATGTATTTCCTTAAAGAACACAAGACAGCAGGCTTTACAAGCTTTAAAAAATAGTTTTCAATTGAGCGCATTGTCTTGTGTAACTGTTAAGAAATATAGTACCCTATATTCTGAGCTAAAAACGAATAATAAGAAGTATCCATAAAATCTATAAGTGCTATTGCTGATTATTCTAATGTGACGGTTTTAGACGAACCTTATAAAAATTCGTTTGTGATCCTAAACGAAATACGTTATAATTGCTTGTAAGAGTGATTGTGGAACATTTCTCCCATTTCAAAACACAACTAAATATAACGACTTTATAAGCAGAATCTTCTACCATATTAAGTATGTATATAGAAAAAATTGCTGCGAAAAATTCTTGTCTCATTCTTTGTAAGTGCCAAAATATACCCCTCTATAGTTTTTTATCTCTGTACTGCAGAGAATTACAGATAAAGAATCAATTAAAACTTTAAGCAATCTTATAGACAAAGAAATTTTAACAAATAGTTTTGTTTGCAGCAAAATATTACAGTACCCGTATTATCAAATTCGTTACAGTTAGTTGTGCCTTGAGCCTGGTTTCAGTCTAAAGTCCTCTACAAAGTAACTAGCTTTAGTGGAAAATCCTACAGCGTACATGCTTCTTACATAATATATTCGTAATCAGTCAGAACTATGAGAATATAGTCGATCAGTGTTTGAAAAAATCTTCTCGTTATATTCATTATATCTGCAATAAAAATAAATAGTAGACTATGAACAAAATATACAAGAATATACAGGCAGGTAAATACATATTATAGAAAATGTGAGTTCTACAAACTTTGGTTTGCCGAAAACTTCTAAATATACAGTCGTATATACAATTATGTACATAGTATTGTACAGTATGGAGAAAGTCTGTACAGTCGCTTATTTACAGGATGCCAAAAAAATTGCATTCGCTACATATCACCGAAAAGCTGTAAATATCAACTCGAAAAAGGAGGGTTTAACCCTAAATTTTTCATACCCCTTCGGTGAAATATAGCCAGTGCAAAGTAGGACATTTTTTTAATGAACTTTTTATATAACGACACCATAAATATCTAAACAAGGTAGAATTTTATCATGTGCCAATGTAAAATTAAATACATAAATAAAATGTGAGATATTTTTACATTCTATGACCATTTTCTTCAAATAAATGTTAGGTCTAAGGTTTATGGATATGCATCGTAGTCATATGCTCTCAAGAGTATTTAACCTTCGAAGTATTTTCTGTCACAAAATTTGTCAAATATACTGGGTAAAAAATAACAAATTCACGTTAAGAGCAAAGGTTATTAAATTAAAAAAGAATGCTATCCTTCTGATACACAGTGGTGTATAAAGTCATTACTGAAATGTTTCTGTAGCTCCTAATCTGATTTGTTAGCCAATAAATGAAGCCATATCGTTTTGAAATAAACATTTTATTACCATGTCGGCTACATTTGTAGCCTTTTCCAAAGTATTCCAAATTTTTCACTGTGTACTGCATAAGAAAGTTGGATAGTGAGAAATACTTTCTGGTTTTGAATGCGAGCTTTTTCCAAACATGTTCATGTCAGATCATGTTTTCTATTTTGTAGTTTCCTAAAGGATTGAATGAGTCACTTCTTGGCAGGACTTAGAACCCGGCGCTCACATGAGCCCTTCTTGTTAGGCAGTGATATTAGATTTCAGATAGAGATCTGAATTTAGTGTAAATTAAACTGCATTTAGAAGATCTCCAGCAGAGGGGCATGGAAGCAATGGGAAGCACCGCTTCCACACAGTTGATAATAAATTGCAATTTTTCGTCTGCGTTGTAAATATCTGTTTGTTTTTATTTGCAAGCAAATTGAAATACATATTTTATTCACGGAGGGCATCCAAAAGGCCTACTATGCTATACGGCGAAAAACAAGATCGGGACGCGACGCCTAAAATACGGCAACCAACTCAGCCGTCAGTAATCCGTAGGAGGGGATCGCTTATTTCCTATGAGCACTTGCCGCCTTGTTGCAAGATCGAAGGTCATTGTTCTATACATGCTGCCCCATAGCTACTGAATAAGCGATTTTAGTTTCGCTTCCCAGTACTGTTCTGAGCGTGCGGGGTTTTGGATGCGGCTACTGAGGGAGCGTCCAGCGACGGGTGGAGATATCGCATGTGCATGTGACTGTATTATAATGTTCCTTGAAAAGTAAAAATTTTTTCGTGCAATCATTTATAGAAAAACAGTCAATCTTAAAAGGGGGTCAACCTACTCCAACTGAGGAGCTTTCACGCAAAAGTCAACATGTCCACTTTTAATAATTGTTCAGGAAACGCAATTTTTGAATAATACCTTTGATAATTGTTTATTTGAATCTGTTTTTGCATGATAAATAGTAGCTTAATTTGTTCATATTTTGAGTATGAATCCATATTTTTCAAGAAAGGAGGTTTCATTTTAAAATACATTTTGTTTTGGACTTGTGCACTTTTGAAAGAACGATACGTATTTGTTGAGTCTTGCATGGATTGCAATCTTGGACTTGTTCAGTTTTGAATGAAAAGCTTTAAAATTTTGATTCTATGTGGAAGACACAATAAAAATACTTTGTATAAACTATTTTGTATTATTCTATAATTTGTATTCAACAGTAAAAACTAAAATATCTAAATATGAACTGCCAGCGTCTCTTCTATCAAGCAATCGCAAACGTAGTCCTTATCATTGTTTTGGTGTAAGAGGCGATGATCTGTAGCTATAGATTCACCAACGCAATGTTTTTCGATGAGTTGCTTAAAATAGTAATTGTAAATAATTATTGTTCAAAATATTTTTTTGCTGCGAACTGGTTTATTTTGGGCAAAACATTCAAGAGACATTTTGTGTTTAGCATGAAACAGGCTATCGGAAATAAATGCTTAAATGGTAAACAAATAATAAGACAAAAAGTTGCATTCGAAATAAATTTTAGGGGTTGCGTTTTCCACCCCTTACAACCATGGCATAAACCAAGTAAATTACATACTAGCTAAGTGTCTTTTTGGTAGTAGAAAATGTCAGGTTAATTACAACATTGTAACTTTTTTAATGCTTGTGGTAAAAATTGTTAAACAAATTTTATGTACCCCCTTTAAGGGGCTGTATCTTAACAAGGATTCTCCAATGAAGTTTCTTTATATCAAAGATCCTATTTTTTTTTCAATGAGGAATCACCCCCTTAAATGTTTCACACTTATTTAGTTACACCTTGCATTTTATTCCTACAGTGGTTTATTTCCAGTGCTGTGACCTTGGAACATTCAAATTTTTTCCTTTACGTCTACAGTTTTTTGGGTTCAAGTTGACATCAGGAATTTTGTACTTATAAAAGGTTAACAAATATTTATCACTATGACAAACAGAAATCATTTGAAAAGAAACCGAAATAAACCTTTCACGACATTGCAACTCCCATTTTATGTATTTCTCCTGCCTTCTACGAGTTCCCCTCTTACCCTCATGAACTGATGTATCATGTGAATCCAACCTCGAGTTTTTGCAGTAATAAACACAGCCAACAGCAAATCTAAACAACTATAATAACGGTTTTCGGTTTTGTATGAGATTGGGGTTATGCCGCCGTTGACGGTTACCACGACTACTCAACCAGTAAAGTGCTTTAAATTCCAGGATTCCTAAAATCGCATCGCCATTTCAGTTAGTGCATATCATACTTAGATGTCTGACTGTTCAGAACATAGACTTTCCTTGCATAACAGTCGCCACGCAGCTACAAAATAAATTTATTACTCCACTGCATGAATTCCTAGATCTAACCCAATGATACTATTAGGGACGTGTTAGGTTTTGTTCGATTTTCGATGAAAAAACTCCTGTAGTAGGATTTGTTGCATTTTGTATGAATGCTTAATATTTCCTTGCTGTTATATGATGGATTTGTGTAATGATTTGTGTAATATTGCACAGAATAGATAGCCAATCCGGCAGATATCATCTTAAACTACATAAATTCGTATATAACTCAATTTGGTACGAAGTTGGACTTGTTCACTTTTGCGTGGAAGCACCTCAACTATGAACATTACTGAAAACATGGAAACCTATAAAAGACATTTTAATATCGATATGTATAACACCGTGGAAAAAATGCCAGGATCTTCCGACTTAAACAATCTGCATTTAATGATGAAAAGACATTGTAACGGTAAGAGTAATGTGGAAGCACGAGTAGACAGAAGGAATTCTGCCTGTGCGCCATCTAGTACCCGAAGATAGAGCAACCCTCGTAATGTGGAAGCAGTTTTTAAACAATGCGGATAGAGCTTACCTTGGACCGCCAACTAAGGGAAGATCACAGTAGGCATAATGATTAGGTTCGAAAAAACCGAGAAATTGTTATAAGGTTAGTTCGATGTCACATGCTGCTTGGGGAGCATGAACTTAGTTTCAGAGATCATGAAAAAGCTAGTGTTAACCGTTGATACAGCTACTTACTGCTTCCACTAAACAATACTCCCCTCACCTATCGGTGTGGGAAGTAAAACCACACTAGACTTCCTATCGTTGCCTGATTTAAATGACGACTTTTAAGTTAAATGAGCTATTCCTCGAGACTCTCATTTTTTTTTTTTGTAATTTATGAGGACTTTACTATAGTACAAGTGGGTCCAATTTTTTTAATAAAACATCGTTCCCTCAATGAAACTTCGCCCAACAAAAACATGCCTGACTTCATATATCATTTACCGATTCTTCTCATGTTTCTCTGTCAAGATATGAACCAGGGACTCGGGAAAATGTGTTTATTATTAAACTTCGGCAGACCAACCTCGATATAAGGCGACACTATAAAAGTAATTTCCGATCTCTAAAGTCCGAACTTTCCACACGTAAACTTCTTCGAACAACGATTTCAGCATTTCACCACCAACTATATCAATTTAACGGTTTTCCTTGCACCGCTGGTGTCGATTTAAACTTTCCCAGGTTAAACCGTGTATAACTAGTATCGCAAATCGCACCTATATAGCTCTATTTTTCTTTACAGAGGCGTGGTTTTGGGGATCGATGTTTTTTGTCTGCGTAAAATAAGAATTCTGCCAATATTAGGGCCAGTTTGTCAAATGTGGTAGTTAACTAATTGGCAGTTAGAGCTGAAATTGTTGTTAAGACGAATTGTGCTTATCAATTACGTATCTAACTTTTAGTTTCTAAACTGTCAGTTTAGCGAAGTGATAATAGTGTTTCGTACATAGACGTCAGTGATTTGCTGAAAATCTGGATCCATGTTTTTACTTCCCACACCGATAGGTGAGGGGAGCATTAAGATTTTGGGCATTTAATGATACCTGCATAACGAAAATCCACGTCACTCATTTTCCATCGGTCTGTTGGCGTTCTTCTAGTCTCGTAATTTCAGCAACCGCTGCATGAATTTTTAAGAAATTTGGGCACCAATATGCTGTGGGGCCATAGTAGCAAAAAACAAAAAAAAAATCATATATTCCCAAACTTTTTAGGCCTTTTTGGGGTTGCTGATCATTTTCTACTTTTTTTGGGTGGGGGTGAAATTTGGGATGGTCGGGGGGTGGGGGGTAGTAAAACTGAAAATTTTGTTGTATTCATAATAGAATTGTTCAAAGACCTGACAAGGAAGACCTAGTGACGGAAATCACTTTTTTAGGCCCATCCAAACATTGCCTTGGCTATCACCTAAACTATGGGATTTTTTTGGTACATACAAGTATTTGTTGCTTTTGATGGTTCTGTATTTTTTAACGCGGAGACTATTCAATTGATTCTAATGGAATGGAAACATAGTATTACTACCGTGGTGAGGATGGAAAACGCGTATGGTTTTAGAAATTGTGTCAGTGGCAGCGCAGCAGTAATCAAAACATATGAATATGAAAACAGCTCAAACTTCGTTTTTAGGTGTTTTGGGGTTTCCTGACTATTTTCTTCTTCTTTTGGGTGGGGGTGAAATTGAGGTGGTTGGAGGGTGGAAGATTTGTTGTATGCAAAAAAGGTTGTCCTTTCACCTGTGAAGGAAAGCTCTAGCGGTATAACAGAATTTTGGGGGGGGGGGGGGGGTAATAAACTGGTACCACCGTAATGTGTGGGAAGTACCGAGTCAATTAACTAGACTTCATTTTTTTTCATTTGTTGTCACCGCTCTGTGCTATGTCTCAACTGTATCTGACAGATAAGATGCTGAACTGTTATTTTCAACTGTTAATCAACTTTTACTGTTACTGTTGCGTAATATAACAAAACATTGAAAAACACTTCAACCGACACTTACAGGATAACTTATAGTTACCTTGACTGCTGATTGAAAAACCAGCCCTCAGAGGAACAACTAAAGGGAATAAGCAAATATTATTATAGCATATTTTTTTACCTCAATAGAAAATATTCCCCTATCTGTCTGATTGGAGTTAAAAGAGCTTCAAAGTATGATCAATTTATTTTAAAACTTGTAAGAGTCAGAGTGAGAATGAGATTCGACGGCGCATTCAACAGGCACGGGTGTCCAAGACAAAGCTTATTAAAATATGGCGTCACAATAACATCACTAAGATCGAGCTCACATAGATGCTTTTGAAATGTGGACATGGAGGAGGATGCTGAGAGTCCCTTATACCGCCCATCGAACTAACGTTTCCATACTGGATGAGCCCGGTAATCCAAAGAGACTATCCTCCATTGTGTCGACGAGAATGCTTACATTCTTCGGACATATTCACAGAAGCGATAATATGGAGAAACTTGTAGTTCAGGGTTACGCCCCGATTGGGCGGCGCCGTGGCCGTTCCCCTACACGCTGGGTGGATACGACGAAACAGTTGCTAGATATGAGTATCAAGAGCGCCACTGAACACACAGAAAATCGCGAAAGAAGGCGAGTTACAGTTCGCAGAACTATTGGTAATATTCGTGTCGGCAATACTCTAGCTCCGACTTAATGCATTTTACGAGTTCACAACATGTCTGTTAAGACATTGTGACTATGATGATGAAGACTCATTTGCTAATTGCGAATCAACTTGAACTTTCCAAATAATGTCCATTTTGAGAAATGGGGCAGTTTTTGAATCACCAGAAATAACGAACTTCGTGGCTATCGCTATTTTGATCATGCGCAGTAATAAGAAATAGGTAAATGATGAAGAGTTAATATCATGTAAAGTGTCAATTGTAAAACAACTGGCAATATTTTTGAGAAGAAAAAGAATGAAATGTAGGTTAGAAAAAGCAAAAGTCGCCAACTCACTGAGTTCTTAGCGTCACGAAAAGCCGCCAATCGCCCAGCTATGTTTTTTGGTTGCTAACTCAGTTTTGAAATCGCCACTTTGACTGAAAATCGAAACTTGGGAAACGCGTGTTCTAAAGAATAGTAGTGAGAGGTAGGGGATATTGTGTTCTCTCTGTATTAAATCCTATCGGCTATCTGCGTCCAATGCGTTTATGCCGACATTCTAGATCTCGTCTTGCCAATCGTTTATAAAAATGGTATACATGCATTTCTGTAACATTTTAACATTTCATGGACAACTGTGACTTTATTCTTCTAATTTGTTTTCATTATGATGATTCCAACCAACAAAATCTTGTATTGTCTTCTGGAAAGTAAATATTGTATTGGTCATTCCACCACATGACATCTGAGGCCACGTCAAGCATGAGGCTGTTTACTACGACGCATCGCTAGTTGCTAAATTCTCAGCAGAGTATTTTTTGTTATCTATTGTGTCTGCACTATAGTTTCATGCTAGACCATCAGGTCAAGAACCTTGGTGTTGTGTTCCTCGGACGTTACTTTCCCTTATTAACCGAACATGGGATCTCTTAATTGAGCTAAACGAAGGCGCATCTCGCTGTTAATTAGGCCAATTTAATCAGCTATTAATTCCACGCCATGGCCCGCCATGACTTGCGGGAACATCTTAGGAAACATTAGATGACTCACGGCGTGCTGACCTACGAGGTCCTTGCTGTTTCCGACATATGGCGAATGCTACGTTGATCGATTGGAGGTCATGCCACGGTGATTGTTTGTTTGACCTGAATTTGATCAGTTCTGAGGTAAAGCTAATAAAAAAAATGGAGTCAAGTTGATAGACTCAGTACTTCCCACACATTACGGTGATGCCAGTTTATTATTTACCCACAGGATGAAGCTGTAATCTGAGATCCCCTTGCAAACAAGAAAAGACTAAATAGTCTTTTATAAAGCAACAAACTAGTGACTATTTTAGTAATTTATTTTTGTGAAAAATGATGTACAAATAATTATAATGTATTTGAATTAACTTTTTGTAAGGTTCGTATATTTGTGCCCATTTCTTCTTGTTTGTTATTTTTCTTTTTTATATGATATTTTTAATGTTTTTGTATCAAATTTATTGTTTTTAATATTTATACCCCATGCACAGTGCTTGAGCACTCCTGTGGGGTTAATTTGATGTTTATTGCCCAAATGCTTTTAGTCATTCTTTTATATCTATGTACAACTTTTTCTTTGTGGCTGAATAAACATTTTTATTATTATTATAAACAAATCATCGCCCGCCCCCACAAAAAAAAGTGGACAACATTCATATGATATAACAAGCTTTTCAGTTTTACCACCTTCCACTCCACCAACCACCCCAATTTCACCCCCACCCAAAAAGTACAAAATAATCCGGAACCCCTAACACGTCTAAAAACGAAGATTATTGCTCTTTTTATATTTTTAGTTTTTTTATTATTCCTGCGCCGCCACTGACACGATATCTAAAAACCCTAGATGTTTTCCATCCTCGCGAAGGTAGTCATACTGTGTCGGAATTTCATTAAAATCAATTCAGTCATTTCCAGTTTGCACAATACACAACGATCTATAGCAATACTCGTATATATAGGTCAAAAAATGTTACTTGGTTTCTGTAATAGGCAAGGCAATGTTCGGAGGAACCTAAAAAAAGTATTATGCCCCTAGCTCTTTTTTCCACAACAATTTTTTGAGTTTTACAACCCTCCACCCCCAAACACCCCAATTTCACCCACACCCAAAAAAACTAGAAAATTATCAGCAAAAACCCCCAAAAACGAGTTTTGAGGTGTATTTGAATTTTTTTGTCTTTTGATAATTACTCTGCCGCCCATGCACCGATTTTCAAAATTATAGCAGCATTACCTACTACGACCTATACTACTCAAATTTCACTACAATCAATGTAGCGGTTACTGAGATTACGACGTTAGAAAAACGCCAACAGACAGACAGACCGATGAAAATGAGTGACGTGGATTTTCGTTACGTAGATATCATATTATCTCAAAACTGAAAATTTTCGCAATCACAATACTCCTCTCACCTATCGGTGTGGGAAGTAAAAGGAGTATAGACCTTTTTACAAATCCTGCTCCTCTAAAAATAATTTCTTGGATGAAAAATATGTATATGCTTTCGTTAAAGTATGTCATGCTCCAAAATGCACAAAGCTGTAGTAATGCTAATCCAAGAATGTGATATTTTTGATCATATAGCGCTATATTAAGTAAATATTTTCAATTCAAGACTGAGAAAGTCTTAAAAGTAAGAATACCGAAATCGTATATTAAGCATATGATAATCTTGAAAACAAATCAATAAATACACTCATAAGAATATTACATATTGACTGAAGCATTTCATAATCTTGGCACACAGTTCAAGATTTTGGCATCCTTGCAACAAACATTTGTCAATGTGCATGCACCAAGAATATCATATTCTCTATGGAGATACTCCACAGTTCTCAAGCAGTTTGTATTCTTGATCGGAGTAATAAGGGCTCATTTGGAAAGTATTATATCCTTGCTGAAACTTTATGAAATGCTGAGTCGAAGAGTATTGAAATTTTATTTTGTATCTCTACAAGATCATCAGAATTCTTGATTTGAAAATCTCTTCATATTCGTGTGACGTGTAACACAGATTTGTCGCCGTTTATACTGTACCTAAGGTTGCCAACCTACTATAAATTATAGTATTGTACTATCTTTCGGGATTCCGTACTTATATACTGTTGAAGAAATATATAGTACGCGAAAATACTTTATTTCCGTACAATATATGACTGTTTATATTTTGCAACCAAATTTATCTTAGCTGTTAATTTATATTAACTTCAATTTTGATTGTAATAAAGAGTGTGCCACTTTCAACGAAGACAAAAAAATTATGAAAAATTGCACGAATAGCAAAAAAATATAAATTTATAAAAAATGAATGAGTAAAAATATAAAACTCTGTTTTTATACTTTCCTGCGAATGTACTATATTTCTTTGAAGCGTACTATATTTTTATAGCATTTTTATAAAAAATACTATACAGGGTGTTAATTAAGTATGTTAACAAACTTTAACCACGAATAGTACTCCGAAAAATAGAAAGAAAATGTCATATGAACATGGGTCCGGAAATGCTTCCTAAGGGAGCTACGCTCCTTTGCATGGGGCAACCTGAAGACGGTTTTCCCTCGATATTCTCGAAACTATTCATAACAAAATTACGAAATTAGGTACGATGGGTAAACTTTTGATGCTGAATCTGTTCTGAATTCAGAATTTCATAATCTTACTCAGAGGCTTATCATACGGGAGGAGTTAAGGGTAAAAGTAACCCCATTTTCTAAATGGTAATTTTTTGACATTTTGATTTTAGAATATGGTATTTCAGGGATTTCTACGTAAAAATGGTCTCTTGGTACATCTCGATAGGGCTAACTGTTTTCGAGAAAAATGCATTTATTTATTTACAATAGCCTGCATCGATTCAATAAGTTGCATTTTTCTCGAAAACGGTTAGCCCTATCGAGATATACCAAGAGACCATTTTTACGTAGAAATCTCTGAAATACCATATTCTAAAATCAAAATGTCAAAAGAAATACCATTTAGAAAATAGGGTTATTTTTACTCTTAACTCCTCCCGTATGATACGCCTCTGATTAAAATTATGAAATTCTGAATTCAGAATCAGATTCAGCGTCAAAAGTTTACCAGTCGTACCTATTTTCGTAATTTTGTTATGAATGGTGTCGAGAAGATCGAGGGAAAACCGTCTTCAGGGTGCCCCATGCAAAGGAGCGTAGCTCCCTTAGGAAGCATTTCCGGACCCATGTTCATATGACATTTTCTTTCTATTTTCCGGAGTACTATTCGTTGTTAAAGTGTGTTAACATAATTAATTAACACCCTGTATATATCTTTACTAGATTATCGGAGTTCTTGAAGAAGATGAATTTCTTTTTATTCGTGTAACAAGTAAAACAGAACTGTGGCCGTCTATACTGCACGCCACTGTCCCTCGTTGAATACGGTTGAATACGGCCCTGGTCAGCTACAAAATAAATACAAATACTCCGATCGAAATCCGCGCAATTTAGCGTTGCAACGCATGGCAATATTTTTCAGAGAAACGTTCATATTCAACTGAACTACGCAAATACGAACCCCAGAAAATTCCGACACAGAATACGAGACGCGAGATATTAAACTTTTATAGTATATATCGAATATGGCGTTTCCTGAGTCCCTAGTAGGCATATATTTTTTGATTTCCAATTATCTGCCGAATGCATATAGCTTGTCATGTCTATAATAAAGGTCCAATGTATATTTTACGAACAACACTATGCTTTAATAATTTGTTATATAAATCATAAATATGGCCGAAATACTATATGGATATTTACTAAAATATTGCAAATGGTCTATAGTTTACGGCACGCGATTTTGAAATAAAAGCTGGGAGTACGTACATATTATATTTTATTATTTTAGCGATGTTTTTTATGGGCAAAATATTTCAGTATTTTATTTTGAAATAGACAGCTTCGATATAGAAATGGAAACAAAATAAAAGCATATGGGGTAAAATTTAATACTTTCAAGAACCAGTACTGTACTATATCAAACAAGAAGTGGACAAACAAACGTTAGGTGCTGATAAACAATCAGGTACTGCCAAGAAGTCATTCTTTCAACGACTACAGAGAACATGAGCTCTGAAAAAACTACAGAATAAGAAAGTTCTTCTCATCATCCAACCTTATGTTGTATAAACCGCAGTCACCGCTTTGGCGCGCCAACTCCAGCCACTTTATCACTGGCGTGCGGTTTGTGACCTTTGACTTTTTTACCGGTTTCTCAACGCAGCCTGCTCCTCTTAGCTTTCTTCTATAGCTTCTCTGTTACAAATACTGTTAGATACACCTGCGCATGTCATATGCCAAGCATCATTTTACTTGTCAGTTATTTGCCTATGATCATATCCAATTACACCTAACAGTCTTTAAGTTGATCATTTTCCTTAACGATCATTAGTGAATGTAAACCTTCGGAATTGATGTAAGAATTAATATTCTGATACGCTTCTTACTCACAAAGAAATTTTCATTCTAAAAATTTAGTAAGAGAGAACATTCAGTCATCTTTTCCGACGTGAATGTGGCAGTTTAGTTGCCCTTGTGTTTAAACTACGATTTTGCTGTTATACTTCTTCTTATTCTTCTTCTACCTTATTCTTTGGAGAATGTGATCAAACATAATCAAATCTCATTTTCTGGATACCGAAAAACAAAAACTTCATGATTATCCTGCAATTAGTTGATACCGACAGAAATTCACACAATATAGAAAAAAATTATTGAACATGATAATGAAAACTTTCATTAATGACATTTAACATATCTCATTGACATTTCTTTTTAATTACTCCTCGATATATTAGAATGATACAAAACATAGCATCAATGTTACATGGAGCATTGAATAGACTTGAAAAGACAAAAGGTTCATTGCAATAGTATTATTTTTCGCTTCAAATTCAATCAAGTCCAACAAATGCTCTGAAATCAAGGAATAATTGAGTCTATTGAGGCTGTTTTGAGACAGCCTTCATACGTGTATTTGAAGATTCTAATTGCGTAGCAAATCTAGCAACAGTGGGGTAAAAATACATATATTTGTAATCGTCGGTATAGATGTTCCTAAAAGTTGAACAGTTTCAAAATTCGAAAAAAAAAAAATTAACACCACAAATTGCTGAAAAATGTTACAGCTATTCATCTTTGGTTTATGAGTTAATACTTATTTAGGATATGTCCAAGCGATGTTATTTTCCTGACTAAATTGTAGACAATTGGAAATAAAATGATGTTTTCTCAATACATATTCCTGATTCTCAACAATACCTTTTAACTGATCCAGATCTTCTTAATATCAGGTCGATTTCATATTTACTCACATCCACAAAGATGTCGGGTTTTTTGTAAATTAGCTAAAATTGAAAAAGAACAGGTATACATTTTCATGAAGGTTGGGCGACTAATCGATTAATTGTAATTAATGTCATTTTGTCATTTGTCAATTTTCAATTGTCATTCATTACCAACACAACATGGCATATCGTGACATATTTTCTATATGTTGTTATTTATATCTAGCTAGCATAAGTGTAGATGACTAGGAATAGAATTAAAACACGATAAAAGATATAATAAGAAAGAGAGAAAGATCAAGAAAACGATGGAGAGAGGCAGTGGAAGAAAATCCAAAACTGGAGACAACATGCAAAAGATCGGAAGAAATGAAGAGAAATCACAAGACTGCGGACACTAGCTGCAGTTTTTGAAGATAATATGCAATTCAATTAAAATGAATAAATATATTTTTGAATATTCCTCAACTCAATGTAAGATGGCAGACGAATTACAGAAATTCAACAATCATTCCATGTCCTTCAGATTTTCAGAATTCTGGCAGGTTTAGCAATCAATTATCGAAATGTCACACCCGTGGCATGGTAGTTTACGCAGGATTGCATTAGAAAAATCGGGAAACTTATAGTTTCTTAAAATTTCAGGAAAAGTTCGTCTTTCCTCGGTTGAGCGTTTCATTACCGACATGTCACAACCGTGGCAAGAACAGAGAAACTGTTTTTTTCAAGAGAGAAGGTTTTCGGAATCTGTGAGTATTGCTCCCATGTGTGGGGATGCGCTCCAAAGCACTCTCTAAAGGTTCTGGACACTATCTAGAAAAGAGCAATTAGATTAATCGATACGCATAACCACAAAAAGGACCTCCTCAGCCTGGAACATCGAAGACGTGTGGCTGACCTATCCCTATTCTATAGATTCTATCACGGAAGATGTTCGAGTAAGCTGTCTACCAGGTCGAGGTCCCCGTCAGTTAGAAATTACAAGTGTCGAGTTGGAAAATTAACTTGACCGTTTTGAATCATCACTTGACTCTTTAGAAACTACAGCTAAAAAGGTGTAGTTTAAGGAGCATTACATTAAAAAAATCGGGAAACTAAGATTTTCTTCAAATTTCAGGATAAGTTCGTCTTTCTCAGGTTGAGAGATTCAATACCGACACATCGCACATTGCAGTTTGATGAGAGTCAGCCATTAAAAAAAATCTGAAAACTAAGAATTCTTTCGAAACTTCAGGATACTTTCGTCAACTTTTAGGAACACCGTTCACACCAAATACTACAAATAAACGCTTCTACTCCCGTCCAATTGCTAGTTGGGCTCCAACTACCTGGTGCCCGCAGTATGATTACTATAACCGCTATCAGACCCTATGGCGGAGTCGTGTGAGTAGGGCTTGTGGTTGTGGTTGCTGAGGGGCCTGAAAGTGGCCAAGTGGTGGCCAATGACCGGCACGGATTCGTAGGGGCCCACGGCAGATGGCGCTTGGCCCATGCATTGCAGCCGGTGCGTGATGCTGGGTATCACTCTGCGATTGGCCGTTGAGGTTTGCTGGTTGTTGGCCAGGTGTTGGCCGTTGGCTCCTGGAGGCTCTACGCTGCCTACCTGTAAAGATATTGGGTTGTATAAATAATTGCATCAAGTTTTCAAATGTTTACCATGGAATTTCCCCAGAATCTGGGGAAATTGCGGTGTAGCCACGTCAATTTTACTATTGTAATTGCTGTGATTTTTCCCCAGATCTGGGGAAATTTTTGATACATTTACACATCAAAGGTACCGTCGTTTGCCACGATCATTAAAATTTTCCCACGGTTTTCAAAATCTTCTCACGCCAAAGTGCTTCACTAGAAGGAGAACTTACCAAAATCACTTTACATCAGACATTTAATGATACAACGATGATAATGTAACAGACGGTATGTACTTTCGACGATATTGCAGAATGGTAGGTATAAAAATTTACCAGGTCGCATCTTGGAATTCATCAAACATTTCCCCAGATCTGGGGAAAAATCACAGCAATTACAAGAATAAAATTGGCGTGACAACAGCGCAATTTCCCCAGAATTTGGGGAAATTTCATGGTAAAAATTTGAGAAGTCACATAGTATCTACTTAGGTGGACCCTGTAATTCCTACGGCTAGTTGAGTTAGTTTAGAATATTGAGGTTATATGTCTTAAGCTATACTGGCTACCCCAATGTTCAGTGTTTGGCCCTATTGTTTTTGGTTTTCATTACCGAAAAAGCAATAACGATATTTGCTCTATGCTGATGACCTTAAGTTATTTGAAAGTATTAATACTGTAGATGATAGTCTACAATTGTGAATAGATTTAGATATACATCAGTGGTGTAAGGACACTTATATGTCTCTGAATGCTGATAAGTGTTGCTTCATGACGTTTACATGTAAAATTGACTCTAAAATGGCATTTGTAGATCATACAAATATGATAATACATATAACAAAAGCATAAAAAACCTTGGTTTCGTCATCAGAAAGAGTAGACAGTTTGATGATACAAAAACTCTGGTTTTGCTAATTTTTATTTTGTTAGATCTCTCACGGCGTTTGTGAACACAACATTGATAGAATCCAACGTCGCTTTGTGAAGTACTTGTGGTACAAAGATGATATTTTTTCTAAACTTAGACGGCAGAGAAGATGATATTTATTCGGAAAGAGGTATACATAATGATATACTGCTGAGTAGGTTCAACTTATCAAATTTAGGGAAACGTAGAATCATGCTGTTGTTGCTTTTTTGTGTAAGTTGTTTGATGGACGTATTGCCCTCAGTCTTGGAGAAAATTTGTTTATACTATACAGGGTGAGTTTTTAGTACCGGCTCGGTCGATAACTCCACTACTATAGAAGGTAGCGAAAAAAGTTGTATATAAAAGTTGTAGCCACGGATATGCTCCTTGCTCAGAAAATATTTAGATTTATACAGGGTGATCCATAACTACGTGGTGATGCAAACATGCATTTTTTTAAATGAGACACCCTATATATTATTCCATATTCAAATTCTACTAATGATTTCCGTTCTTACAATATAGGGCATTGTTACATTATACAGGGTGTTTCAAAAGTTATGACCATTTCTATATCCAAATCGCGGACAAATGAACGTACTGTATATCAAAAAGTAATCAATCAAAAATTATTTTTTTTCACATGAGAAGATTAAAAATATCATCTAGCTTTAAAATCGGCTATAAAAGAAGCCCGAGACGCATATTCGTATACAGGGTGGTGTAGAATGCAAAATCCAAATTTTCTCTTTTTTTTTTTCAAATGTAACCCCCAATATTTTATTATCCCAAAGAATTGCCTTTAGTATGCTCTTCCATCTTTGTATAGCACTTGTTGTACCTACGTCCATCAGTTTCCGAGATATTTCGATTTTTCGATATTTTTTAAAATATAGCCTCTATTTTTGTACTGAAATTTATTTATTTTGAGAAAGTAATATCTGATTTGTTTTTTATTTAACGAACAAGTAAATTATAATGTTTTGATAGTATTTGGTGAAGTCAAAACCCTAAATCATCGAGATAATAAAGTCAAGTATGCTGAGGAAACAATTTTGTAGGCGTCATGCATAATTAGCAAGTAGTTTTATCAGGTAGGCTTTGAAAAATTGACAATTTTCATAACCTACTCAATAATTCCGTACTGTGTGAAAAACTAGCTTTGAAAATTAATTTTTCCATTGAGGGTATTTAGGAGAATCTTTGAGAAATTGTCTACTTGCCTCTAGAATATATCAACTATGAATAGCAATATCCAGAACGGAGGCATTCTAAAACTAATGCGTTTGAAAGATTGAAGAATCGTTTTATTTGGACTGTGTTGTTTCATATTTCATAGCCTACCTGATACATCTGCTTGATAATTATGCATGACGTCTATAAAATTGTTTCCTCAGCACACTTGACCTATATTATCTCGTTAGTTCAGTGTTTTGACTTGATCAAGTATTATTATCGCCTTATATTTTAGTTGTTAGTTAAGCAAAAACAAAATTTGCTAGTATTTTGTCAAAATAAATAAATTTTATTAAACAAATAGGAGGTATATTTAAAATTTGTAGAAAAATCGAAATATCTCAGAAACTAATGAATGCAGCCATAATAAGTGCTATACAAAGATGAAAGAGCATATTAAAAGCAATTCTTCGGTTTAATAAAATATTGGGTGTTACATTAAAAAAAAAGAGAGAAAATCTAGATTTTGCATTCTACATCACCCTGTATACGAATATGCGTCACGGGATTTTTTATAACGTATTTTAAAACTAGAGGATATTTCTAATATTCTCGTGTAAAAAAAATAATTTTTGATTAATTACTTTTTGATATACAATACGTCCAATTGACCGTGATTTGGATACAAAAATGGTCATA
The DNA here is from genome assembly GCA_951848785.1 of Callosobruchus maculatus. Classification (NCBI taxonomy): domain Eukaryota; kingdom Metazoa; phylum Arthropoda; class Insecta; order Coleoptera; family Chrysomelidae; genus Callosobruchus; species Callosobruchus maculatus. The sequence continues at coordinate 110,107 of CATOUR010000352.1, forward strand.
ACTTTTGAAACGCCCTGTATAATGTAACAATACCCTATATTGAAAGAACGGAAATCATTAGTAGAATTTGAATATGGAATAATATATAGGGTGTCTCATTTAAAAAAATGCATGTTTGCATCACCACGTAGTTATGGATCACCCTGTATAAATCAAAATATTTTCTGAGCAAGAAGCATATCCGTGGCTACAATTTTTATATACAATTTTTTTCGCTATCTTCTACAGTAGTGGAGTTATCGACCGAGCCGGTACTAAAAACTCACCCTGTATATCGCCAATTTACGGACTCGTCAACGTGGCAACAGTTTGTTCTGTTTAACTCTTCGGAGGACAAATTTGTTGTTATCCTCTCCACTTTATTTGCAGTTATGTGCAATTTATGTGATTGTGCAAGGAAATTGATATTTTTTGTTGATGCAACATCGAAACTGAAGAAAAAGAAGAAGGCGTTTTTTAACCACTGGTTGACTGTTACCATCTCAGTTTATTTTTTAGAAATCCGTTCAGGTAACGTATAGTTATACTAAATTAAAAATAAAAAAAAATTAATAAACATTATGAACATCTGACCAAAATTAAAAAATTAAACTATGCTTAAGAATCACCGTTAATTAGTAAAATAAAAACAATAACAATATAGCATAAAAATTTAATTAATATCTCCATGTAAAATAACAATTTTTTGTTACTTTATTTTTGAATTTATAGGAGATGGCCTCGATGGCCACCTCTCCTCAGATTATTTTGTGTTTTTTTTTTGGGCTTACATGTAGAATATTCGCTATTTCAAGAAGTTTGATGGAAATAAAGATAACTTACCCTAGGATACAGTTGAAGCAGGGCGTCGAGTAACATGCCTTCATGGAACTCTTGCCTCCGCCTGTCTAAGCTCTTGTGCCTTTTGTTGCCTGGCACTGGCGGTAGAGGTTCGTGAGGTCTACGAAACCTGTAAACGAAATAAAGAATTCATTTTTTAACCAAATTTTGTGCAAACGGCTGTTTGTTATTTGGTAAGGTTGTTGTTGTTGTGATAAAATGTGTCTTTTATTTTTTCGTAGTTTAGCGTTTTCTGTAGTAGGGTGTCAAAATACGAGAAAAAAAATGTCGCGATAATAATTTTCTATCACTGGCACTGTTGAATGCTGGTAAGATTGTCTTCGTTTTGTGTAATGTTGTAACCTAAAGCCTAGAAATATTTACTGTTGAGTTGATAAAATAAAATTTAAATACGGAAACAGACAAGTAACTGGTTTAAACACTGGTGTATAGAATATAGAGGAAGTTACTTTGAAAAAATAAAATTAATGGAGAAGTTTCCAAAAAAATAAAATTTGGAAAATTCATTATTATCTGATAGTCTATTTCTTGAAGAACGTCGAAAAAATCATCTGAATATTCCAACAAACGGCGGAGTTATTCAATTTTATATTTGCGTAAAGCGACCGCGGAGGTGAAAATCTGTATGACGTCACAAGTCACATGTTATTAAGTTTTCTCGGCAGCCACAGTTTGGACTTGAGTGGAACGGCGAAGGTGTTTGTTGTAACGGGCAGACGCAGACGCCAGTATATTTTTGAAGTATGGAGGAAGGTTACGTTCGTGGTGATTCTAGTAATCTTCCTAAAGTGGATGACATGATTATGGACTTTTACTTTCCACACCGATAGGTGAGGGGAGTATTGTGATCGTGAAAATTTTCGATTTTGAGATAATACGCTTTTTGGGTGTTTTATAATGTCTACATAACGAAAATCGACACAACTTATTTCCGTCGGTCTGTCTGTACGCGTCTTTCTAGCCACGTAATCTCAGTAACCGCTGCATGGAATGTTATGAAATTTGGCAGCGATATGCTGTGGGGTAGTAGTAGGTAATGTTCTTATAGGTTTGAAAATCGGCGCATGGGCGGTGGAGTAATTAGCAAAAAATCAAAAATTTTAAATATTCCTCAAACTTTTTTAGGCGCTTTAGAAGTTCCTGATCATTTTCTACTTTTTTGGATGGGGGTGATATTGGGGTGGTTGGTGCGTGGGGGGTTGTAAAGCTGAAAAATTATTGTATTCATAACAGGTCGTCCACTAACCTGTGAAAGAAAGGCCTAACGTCACAACACTTTTTTAGGTGCATCCGAACATTACCTTGGCTATTACGGATTGTCGACTTAGAATTTTCTGATGTATATGTTACGGTTAAAGTGTTTACTTGGATAGTTTATATACTATCCAGCTAGTATATAAACCATCCAAATGTCTGGTTATTTTAATGGAAAATCATATTTCAACTAAAATAGCTATGAATATTGGTTGGTTTGTATACTAGCCAGCTAGTTTATAAACTATCCAAGATATGCCGCTAAAGTATAATACCACAAAGATATCACACATATTAACCAGTGTTTCTGGTTAGTTTACAAACTATCCACTTCATTTGGATAAAGTATGCACCTGATATCTCTAGTAATACATAATAACCAACTCGCTGGTTAGTATGTAAACTAACCAGTCCTTTTTGGTTAGTCTGTAAACTAACCAATCCTCTTTGGTTAGTATGTAAACTAACTAATTTTCTTTGGTCAATTTAACAGAAAAGTGAGGTTATGTTTATGACAAGTGCAAGTGTGACGTGTTGGTATTGTTTACCGTCGTGCCTTGTAAAATTTGGTTAAGAAAAGGTATCTGGTTACCACTTTTAGGTAGTGATAGCAATTGTATGTTGCATCTATGAATAAACTTTACCTTTAATTAAAAATTGTTTTTCTAAACTAAAGTAACCAAAGAGGATTGGTTAGTTTACATACTAACCAAAAAGGACTGGTTAGTTTACATACTAACCAGCGAGTTGGTTATTATGTATTACTAGAGATATTAGGTGCATACTTTATCCAAATGAAGTGGATAGTTTGTAAACTAACCAGAAACACTGGTTAATATGTGTGATATCTTTGTGGTATTATACTTTAGCGGCATATCTTGGATAGTTTATAAACTAGCTGGCTAGTATACAAACCAACCAATATTCATAGCTATTTTAGTAGAAATATGATTTTCCATCAAAATAGCGAGACATTTGGATAGTTTGTATACTATCCAGCTAGTATATAAACTATCCAAGTAAACACTTTAGCCGTAACATATACATGCGAGAGTATTGCTTGTGATCATTCTGTATGGTGTAACTACGAAACTATAGGATTGATTTCAATTAGATTTTCACACAGTATTACTAACAACATAAAACTCAATTTTTTGTATTCATAATAGGCTATCCATTGAAATATTTGTTTGGTGTTTTTATGGTGGTTTTTCTCGGTCTCTAGACATATTCTAATAATACGAGTACCAATAAACTGCAGTGTATCGTTTTGTTACCGTCGGCGTAGCCTACCCTACAGAAAACAAGGAATAACAACATGAACGAGGAGGCCGGCGGCGGCGCGGTGGCTTGCGGGAGCAGCATCCCCGACAGGGCATACACAGGCTTGCGTTGTGTCGTGTGACGTGTGACGTCACAGCGGCTTCGCGCGGAGGATACGGCAATTCAAACTTTGAAGGACTATAACTTTTCTATTAATGGAGATAATTACAAAAATTTTTCGCCATTGTTCTCTAACTCTTTAGGACTATCTGATTAACTAAAATTTGAAAAAATGGAAACTTCCTCATTATGCTTGTACATAATTATCTCGTCAACATTCTCAGGTCAGTGAAAGATTATTCACAACGAGCGGTCACGATAATGTAAACCGGCAATGATCCTAATGCATCGCCGCTGGACTGCAAATACGCATGTACTGTACGAAAAACCCTTACCTAGGAACATCCCTCCTGAGCACGCCCCCCGTGTCCATGACCAGCTCGTCCTCCTCCCTGTACGGAGGAGGAGGAGGTCCGTCCAACCTCCGCCCGTCCGCCTCACCGGCCAGACTTAGTTCGTCTTCGGCGAAGTCGTCCTCGGAGAGGGGCGGCTCGCTCAGGTCGTCGTCCGCGGGCTCCGACAGCTCCTCGTACAGGTGGTGGGAGGCCCCGCCCCCTCGATGGTGGTGGTGGGGGAGTGGGCGGTACGGGTCCGGCCCCGGGGAGGGGCACAGGAACACGGGCGGCCGTCGCGAGATCGGGTAGCCGGACGGGTAGTGGAGCGTGGTCACGCCCCCCGATGCGGGCGGGGGGGATTTCACGTCGATCAGCTGCAACAGAGAGGGGAGGGGTTAGACTTGAAAATACATAATAGAGCTGTAAAGTTGTTTTTATTATCATGGTTACAAACCACAAAAAAAACGTAATTGCTGGAGTAAAACATAATCCTAGGTAACTTATTGCCGTTGGAGATTTATATGGTAATTTTTGCTGTGTATGCAAGTCTGCTAGATGCTGACTTGAATACGTCGCTGCCCATCGTGAAAAACCTCTCATAAAGGCAAGAAGCTGATGGCACTCCAAATGCAAGGCTTAGGACTGTATATACTGTGACGTATACGTAGAAAAACTAGTAGCTCTATTGAATGTTTTAGAACAATACAGTGCAGTATATGGTCTTGGTATTAACTACGACAAGACCAAGGTTATTATCGTAGATAGAGAGCATGACAATCTTCGAGAAATAAAGTCAATAGGCCGTTGTGAGGTAGTTCAAAGTTTTGTGTACCTCGGTTCTTTGATCGGCAATTCAGGTAGCTGTGAGAATGAGATTCGACGGCTCATTCAACAGGGACGGGTGGCCATGACAAAGCTTACTAAAATATGGCATGACCATAACATCACTAAAGCTACCAAAATGTAACTGGTTCAGTCTCTTGTGTTCTTCATACTTTTGTATGCCTCGGAAACTTGGAATGTTAAAAAGGCAGATCGAGCTCGAATAGATGCTTTTGAAATGTGGACGTGGAGGAGAATGCTGAGAATTCCTTATACCGCCCATCGAACTAATGTTTCCATATTGTATGAGCTCGGTAATCCAAAGAGACTATCCTCCATTGTGTCGATGAGAATGTTTACATTCTTCGGACATATTCTCAGAAGCGATAATATGGGGAAACTTGTAGTTCAGGGTCACGCAGTGGGTGGCGCCGTGGCCGTTCCCCTACACGCTGGGTGGATACGACGAAACAGTTGCTAGATATGAGTATCAAGAGCGCCACTGAACTGACAGTAAATCGCGAACGATGGCGAGCTACAGTTCTCAAAACTATTGATAATATTTGTGTGGGCAACACTCTAGCAACGACTTAATGCATTTTACGAGTTCACAACATATCTGTTAAGACATTGCGACTATGATGATGATTTGTGCCCGTCTACTTTTCTTGCTTTCTCTGTTATTACGTCTTTTGTTAGCGTGAAGCTTAGGTATATAAGTTTCCTGATTCCCTTTATTTCTACGTTATATTCTGTTTTCTTCACGTTTTTAATTAAACACAGAACTGAGATACTGAACACACGTAGCAACGCTGTCTATCATGTGAACTGGCTAATGGGATTCCACCCTTAGGCCGCATATTCATACGTAGAATCGACTTAATTTCGACTCTTTCGACAGTTTGTCGGCAACTTCGTTAATGCCGAATATGTGGGGAGTTGAGGTGGAAGGGAAGTTGCACCCAATCCTGCGCTCCGAAACTAGGGAGATTAGTTCACGCAGAAACATCCTTAATTAAAGGATCTACCTGCCAACGGAGAGGAAGGGGGAAGTGATTGCGGAAACATCCGCGTATGCTTTTGAGTAACGACTTTCAAAGTTATTTCTTAACTTTACTCAAGTAACCCGTTATTAAAATTCGTTAATTTGAAGTTTGAAGAACTTCCAAGATTTTGCAAACTCTGATTTTAGCAAAATCCTGAAATACTCCGGAGGTTTTTAAATAATTCCATAGCTCTGACGAGTTTCAAACATTTAGGACACCAGGTTCTAATGAAGAACCAGGCTCTGCCTAGGAGTCACTCATACAAGCTGTTAGGAGTCAACATTACAGAAAATCTGATCTGGCACGAACACGTCGCGTCAATTGCAACAGCTGCTGGTAAAAAGCTTGGGTACCTATTTAGAGCCAGAAAGTATTTCTCACCATGTAACCTCCTCACGCTATATAAAGCCCAGATAAGACCTTGCCTGGAGTATTGCTCTCATGTCTGAGGAGCTGCTGTCCCTACTATTCTGTCTATACTAGATGCCGTCCAGAGAAGGGCAATTCGACTAATTGGCGATCCGGCCTTAACGCGCCACCTTCATTCACTTTCTCACCGGCGTGTTGTTGGTGACCTCTCACCCTTCTACCGATATTCCAACGGAATCTGCTCCTCCTAAGACGGTCGTTCTTCATACATCAAGAACTGAGCGGTACAACCGCGTATTTATTCCCAGGGGCTTGGAATGGACTGCCAGAAGATGTATTTATTGGGCCTGCGGGTATTGGCCCATTCAAATCTCGCGTTAACAAACTTAAGTAAGCTTTGTCATGGCGACCCATGCCTGTTGAATGCGCCGTCAAATCTCATTCTCACAGCTACCTGAATTGTCGATCAAAGAACCGAGGTACACAAAACTTTGAAGTACCTCACAACGGCCTATTGACTTTATTTCTCGATGATTGTCATGCTTTCTATCTACGATAATAATCTTGGTCTTGTTGTAGTTACTACCAAGACCATATGCTGCACTGTGTTGTTCTAAAACGTTCAATAGAGCTACTAGTTCTTCCTGAGAAGCAGCAATAAGGGTTGTATCGTCAGCAAATCTTAAGTTAGATATTTTGCTTCCGCCAATAGTTATACCACCATTCCAGTTGTCCAATACCTGTCTCATCACAAATTCAGAGTAAATGTTAAATAACATCGGAGATAATACGCATCCCTGATGGTCTCCTTTTCTGGTTGCTGTTTGACCAGACAGGTTACCATCAATTCTTACACGAGCTGAGCTAGACAAATAGAGTTGCTGTATGAGAAATACTAAGTGGTAAGGGACTCCCATGGAGTTAAGGATTTCCCACAGTTTAGGTTATCAAATGCCTTAGAATAGTCCACAAAGCAGATAAAAACGGGAAAATAATGCTCTCTGGCTTTTTCAATAATCTGTCTTAAGTTTAAGATCTGTTCACGCGTACCGCGTCCTTTTACGAAACCTGCCCGCGCCTGAGAAATTTGCCAGCCAACAAAACCCTCCAAACGAGATTATAAAATATATAGTAGAACCTTGCTTGCATGAGAGATTAACGAAAGTAGGCGATAATTGTCTGGATTTGTTGGAGATCCTTTTTTATGAAGTGGAACAAAAATGGATATGCACCATTCATCTGGCCAAACACCGGAGGACCAGACCCTCTTACAAATATTATATAAAAGAGAGATGCCGCCTTCACCCAAGCATTTTATGTTTCGGCAGAAACAGCATCAATGCCTGTAGCTCTATTAGTTTTCAACTTGTTGAGGGCATGTTCCACTTCAGACAAAAGAATATCAGGTTCATATTCAAAATCCAATGAGAGGGCCTGAGGGCCATCCTCGTGGTACAGGTTTTCGCAGTAATCTCGCCATACCTCAATAACCTCATGCAAGTTGGTAATTAGCTGTCCCTCGGGATTTTTAACAGCCCAAGATTTGGGTTTAAAATCCCGACTGAGGCATTTGACCTTAAAAAACATCTCTTTCGGATGATTAGTGTTGGCATGCATCTCTATTTCCTGGCACAGTTACTGTATATAAGAGTTCTTATCTCTTCGGCATAGTCTCTGAATCTCGCGTGAGAGCTGTCTATATGCGTTTTGCTTTGTATTTGAATCAAGACCTGATATCTTAAGGCTTCTACGTGCCTCAATAACACTGGCACTGGCTGTAGACAACCCTTAATTTACATATATATTTAAATATCAATTTATTCACAACACTGACATAGCCCTTATATAAAAACACTCTCTGATAACTGGGCAATCTTTTCTCCCAGCTCAAGAGCCAATATATTTCTCGCTATTTGCTCACTCGCAGAGGCAAATACTTTTCAACGTACCGTATCAAAACAGCCAAACCGAAAGAAAAATTATTCCAAAGGAAATTCAATTTTCAAATCTTCAGTTTTTCGCGAGTATATTCCAGACGTGTTGTGCATTTCTTACCCTTCAAAAATGCCGTGTTCTGTTTAGTATTCCACGTGGCATGTCTCTTCGGAAAGAGAGCGTTTGCTGCTATTTGCTCTCACCTGATTACAAAAACTTTTTAGGATATAACTCAGCTTATACGAGGTTGCATAAGTAAATACCGAGACTGGTGCTATAAAAACTTCAACCACTGCTATTTTCAATCACAAGCAAATTTCCATAAAAACTAACTCATCATCATCATAGTCACAATGTCTTAACAGACATGTTGTGAACTCCTAAAAGGCATTAAGTCGGAGCAAGAGTATTGCCGACACGAATATTGTCATCAGTTTTGATAACTGTAGCTCGCCATCGTTCACGATTTACTGTCAGTTCAGTGGTGCTCTTGATACTCATATCTAGCAACTGTTTCGTCGTATCCACCCAGCGTGTAGGGGAACGGCCACGGCGCCGCCCACTCGGGGCGTGACCCTGAACTACAATGTTTGAATATGTCCGAAGAATGTAAGCATTCTCATCGACACGATGGAGGATAGTCTCTTTGGATTACCGAGCTCATCCAATATGGAAACATTAGTTCGATGGGCGGTATAAGGAATTCTCAGCATTCTCCTCCAGGTCCACATTTAAAAAGCATATATGCGAGCTCGATCTGCCTTTTTAACAGTCCAAGTTTCCGAGGCATACAAAAATATGGAGAACACAAGAGATTGAACCAGTGACATTTTGGTAGCTTTAGTGATGTTATGGTCACGCCATATTTTAGTAAGCTTTGTCATGGCCACCCGTGCCTGTTGAATGCGCCGTCGAATCTCATTCTCACAGCTCCCTGAATTGTCGATCGAAGAACCGAGGTACACAAAACTTTGAACTACCTCACAACGGCCTATTGACTTTATTTCTCGATGATTGTCATGCTCTCAATCTATGATAATAACATTGGTCTTGTTGTAGTTAATACCAAGACCATATGCTGCACTGTGTTGTTTTAAAACGTTCAACAGAGCTACTAGTTCTTCCTGAGAAGCAGCACACAGTTTAGGCCACTTTACGTTATCAAACACCTTAGAATAGTCCACAAAGCAGGTAAAAACTGGAAAATAATGCTCTCTGGCTTTTTCAATAATCTCTCTTAAGTTTAAGATCTGTTTACGCGAAAACAAACTTAGCTAATCTAATGTTACCTGTCTAGATTTGAAGAGAGCGCATATTATGTCCAATTTTTTTATATAATTTAGTTCGTAATTTACTTGACTGTGAACATTTATTAGCTAAGATTAATTTCAATATACCAGTACTCTCACTGCGTGCTCCACCTTTTTACGGAGATAATCAATATCGTACAAATTTAGATTTTAACTCTCCTATATCATATATGACCGGTATTTTCACTAAACTCTGTGATGACTGCGACATCAATTTTGACAATTTACAATACATTCAATACTAAACATAGCTACCGCATTGGCTTAATTTATTTATTCTTTCTGTTTTAGTTAGGCCGAATTTAATCGACTTATACAGTATTTTTTTATTATTTTTTTTAAACTTTATTCGCTAATGGGTTTTTTGTTTTACCAGTTGTCGTTTAGAATATCTACTGTTATATTGTTAGCTATGAAACACAGCTCGAAAGACTATTTAATACTTTTGTACACGTATAACTTTGTCCTGTAAATGGAACATATTCTGTTGGGAAATAAAGCTTTTATATTATTATATTATTATTATTATCTTATGAGATGGAGAGGAATCTCTGGACAACTGACACTGATGTCATTTTCAGTTAAACGATGGATTTTGTTGTAAGAGTTTGGGGAAATATACTATTCAAAGTCGGTGAGTTTTTTATCACTGCATGAACCTTACGACCTGAGAAAAGAGAGAGTCGTTGCATGTGGCGCCCAACTAGAGGCTTGCGGTGTGAGCAAGACTCTGGCAGCAGTGACGGGATCTGGATCGAATTGTACGAGTTCCTTTATACAATCTACGCAGTGGTCATCGCCAGATTGTAGCAACGACGGTGATGACATCGCCGTAGGGTTAGGGGCTAACGAACACTGGTGCAGCGAGCAGCCACGGAAGGAGAACCGGACAGCCGGTGTGTCGCGATGCAGGGGGGTACATGAATGTCTGTACCGAGTACTGGTAGACTGTGTCGCGGAGTAAGTGGTAAAGAAGATCCGCGGTAAGGATTTTCCAATAATAAGTTGCAAATGAACATTTGGGGTACTGGACTGACTTTGGGAAAGTAATAGGGATAAACACGCGTTGTTAGTGAGTTTATTACCAACACAGTTTTAAAGTTATGTCTAAAGTAGGTCTATATATACAAACTATCGTTCAAATGCTGGCAAATAATATGTATTTTTAGATATAATACGGTGTAGTTGTAACAGTTCGGGGAAAATATACTATTCAAAGTCGGAGAGTTGTTTTATCACTACATGAACCTTGCTTACTACCTGAGAGAAGAGACTCTTTGCACAATGAAAAGGTTTGTTGAGAGTAACTCGAAAAATAATGTTCTAAATCCAATATGGCGGACCATCCAAGATGGCGAAATTGCTATTCTTAATGCATTTCTACAATATGGGTGTCAAATACAAGGCTTGCCGAGAATAAGTAAAAAATATATAAAATATATTAAAACTCAAGCTAGATGGCTGGGTAGCGGCAAATAAACAGCGAAGTGTACTCTTAAAACTCTATTTCCAAGCTTTCGGGATCACTTGATCCCTTCTCCAGGGCTACAAAGACAATTTAGCAATCAGCAACATTAGAAAAATTAAGATTGAAAAGTTTTTACTTACAAAAGTTTGTGAGGATGTTGCTGGAAGATGTTATAAAACAAGCCAAAAGAGCAAGTAACAACACATATCTTGCATGAAGCACGTTATACAGACACAGAATTTACGAAAAACATTACACAGTTTACTGTTAAAAGTTAAAATCTCAATAAAATCATAAAATGTCCGTTCGATGATTATTTTGCTTGCCGTTCATAAAATTATATATATGTTACGGTTAAAGTGTTTACTTGGATAGTTTATATACTATCCAGCTAGTATATAAACCATCCAAATGTCTGGTTATTTTAATGGAAAATCATATTTCAACTAAAATAGCTATGAATATTGGTTGGTTTGTATACTAGCCAGCTAGTTTATAAACTATCCAAGATATGCCGCTAAAGTATAATACCACAAAGATATCACACATATTAACCAGTGTTTCTGGTTAGTTTACAAACTATCCACTTCATTTGGATAAAGTATGCACCTAATATCTCTAGTAATACATAATAACCAACTCGCTGGTTAGTATGTAAACTAACCAGTCCTTTTTGGTTAGTATGTAAACTAACCAGTCCTCTTTGGTTAGTATGTAAACTAACGTATGTAAACTAACTAATTTTCTTTGGTCAATTTAACAGAAAAGTGACGTTATGTTTATGACAAGTGCAAGTGTGACGTGTTGGTATTGTTTACTGTCGTGCCTTGTAAAATTTGTTTAAGAAAAGGTATCTGGTTACCAAAAATGGATCAGCAACGGCAATTTGAAAAGTCACTATTAGAATGTTACGAGAAAAAGTCCCAAAATTCCAAATTAATGTATGTGATCAATGCAGTAATAAAAACAATATCAGAGCGATGAGAGATGCATGCCACGAAAGTCTAAAAAGGCAGGCAGAAAAAATGCTGAAAACTTTACGAAGAAATTTAAACCAGGAACTGTGGGTATGTCCGTGAGGGTACCCATTCCAGACGTAGACCGAAGTTGGTCAGACCATAGAAACATATTGGGTGTAATAATGAGCATAGAAGATGAATTTTACCGAATTGGAACTGTTCACGGCGTCCTTAAACAGCTCTACTCTCGCAACGAATTTGAACTATGCAAGCAAGAATTTATTAAGTTAGAAGATGTTAAAACAGACACTGAAATAACATTGCGAAGCATTGTAGGAAAATTTTCACTAATCGGCTCAACCCAAGGTTATGTGCGCTGTCAATGCAAAAAGAGTTGTACAAATAAAAAGTGCAAATGCCTTGCTTCTGGATATACATGTAACAGCAAATGCGACAACAGTGCAACATGCTCTAATAAATAATAATTTTATTTTTTTTGCGGTTTTAGGGTCTAGAGATTTATTTTATATGAATATTTTGTTACACAAATAGTATTTCCGTTTGTCTTACTTACTTTTAGGTAGTGATAGCAATTGTATGTTGCATCTATGAATAAACTTTACCTTTAATTAAAAATTGTTTTTCTAAACTAAAGTAACCAAAGAGGATTGGTTAGTTTATATACTAACCAGCGAGTTGGTTATTATGTATTACTAGAGATATTAGGTGCATACTTTATCCAAATGATGTGGATAGTTTGTAAACTAACCAGAAACACTGGTTAGTATGTGTGATATCTTTGTGGTATTATACTTTAGCGACATATCTTGGATAGTTTATAAACTAGCTGGCTAGTATACAAACCAACCAATATTCATAGCTATTTTAGTAGAAATATGATTTTCCATCAAAATAGCGAGACATTTGGATAGTTTGTATACTATCCAGCTAGTATATAAACTATCCAAGTAAACACTTTAGCCGTAACATATACATTAAAACATTTTATCACATCAGATCATTCTGTTTGACACTATATAGTGATACTTTGGATCACCCTATACATAAATCCCGTCCACAAAAATTTCAACAAAGATTACGCATGCGCCAAAATTAGACAAATGACAAATGAAAATTTGAATTTCCCTCCACCAACCTATCTCCGCTCAAACACGTGTGCTTGACCGTTTCGATAAAGACGTAATTGCCGGCACGCAAAATAATCATCGAACGGATATTTTATGATTTTATAAAGATTTTAACTTTTAACAGTAAACTGTGTAATGTTTTTCGTAAATTTCTGTGTCTGTATAACGTGCTTCATGCAAGATATGTGTTGTTACTTGCTCTTTTGGCTTGTTTTATAACATCTTCCAGCAACATCCTCACAAACTTTTGTAAGTAAAAACTTTTCAGTCTTAATTTTTCTAATGTTGCTGATTGCTAAATTGTCTTCGTAGCCCTGAAGAAGGGATCAAATCATCCCGAAAGCTTGGAAATAGAGTTTTAAGAGTACACTTCGCTGTTTATTTGCCGCTATCCAGGCATCTAGTTTGAGTTTTGTTTCCTAACAAATCGGCAATGATTACCCGCTTCCTAAAATAAAATATATTATATATAGTGCAACATATAAATGCAAGTTAATAATTAAAAAGTAAAAAATAGATTAAAACAATAAATTAAAAAAAGCTTTTATTTAAATGTTCTAAAACTATATATACTTTTGATTCAAAAGAAAAGAGTTGGCAACCCTACCTATCAGATGGGTTGTTGCCAGGCAACAGATTTACGTTAGTTCGAGTTCAGACCGCTAAATAATATGTCGCATAACGTACACATATTCAGTGGTAAAACCGCTGTCCTCTAAAGTTAGCCCGCTACAGTGCTACACATACAATGGCTACACATTCAAAATGCACGCTGTACTAAGCTTATCACGGATCCGCAATCTGCTTACGAACGTGCACCAGTCATTCATATAAATTTGTCGGAAGTTACCAACTCGAGTAAGCCCGACAAAGTTCAGGGTATTTATATAAATATCATCTTGACAGGTCCATTTATGTTTGTATACCAGCGACAGGATAATCTAGATCCGGGACTGCATAATTTAAATTTGAATATAAAAGTCCTCATTTTGGAAAATAATATGCGACTAAAACCCGAGGACGCCTGTACAAGACAAACGACTGTTTAACTTGTCGTTTGTTGTTTTTTTATTTTGTGCTTTCGACCCGTTGCGTTGTCGTATATAGTGGAGTGCTTCCTGATTACCGGATTTGAATTTATAAATATAGTCAGGTTGCATTAGAAAAAGGTACAATTAAACCTTGATACACGTATATATACAAAAAAATCATTTCAATAATTCTGATAAGTTATACAGTTATACAAGTACAGTTATAGTCATAAAAAAGACGTACAAGAATTAGAAAGGGAACGACCTACATCATTTTGCGTAAAACCAGCTGCTATCATCAGTGACTAGGTTATTAAAAATGTCATCCATTGGTATATGAGGGTTGCTCTATACCTCCGTCAATCCGCAAGTAAGCAGACAGCTGTTTCACGCTTACTAGCGATCATCATATATAGAGCAACCCTCGTATATCGGCTTTCATACGCAGTAGCGTATAAAAAACCCGCGCTCTCTGGTGGCCAAGCGGACGCACCGTGTGCTCTAAAATAGGTCTTATCCTTTGAAATGTTTGTAAAGTATTGTCTTTATTCTTATAAATATAACCAGCCCATACGAGGAATACCGTTCACCCACTTCTGTTTATGTCCCTTATTCGAAGCACAATTGCTAATGAACACTCAATTTACTTTGTAAATTTTAACTTGAGCTAGAAAAATTCACTATTAGGTCACTGTGAAGCCATTCTTGCTGGTCTTGATTCCCTTTTCAATATCAAATCTTTTCGTAGGTATGCCCAGATGCATGCCCAGATGAGTTCTATTAACTGTACTTTTCTGTGATATTTGGGAGGTCCAGAAAACATTGTAGGTACCACATTGTGCTTTAAAATAGATCTTATCCTTTGAAATGTTTGTAAAGTATTGTCTATGTTCTTTATACTCTGGAAGGTTATGTTCGGCCATGGTTTGGTATGTCCTCTATTCCTGGTACTACACACTTTGCAGGATTCTGTTTATCTTTATAGTTTCGTTTTTGCAGGTAAATGATTAGAAACACATTAAAAATCACCTTCCAAGCTTATTTTTCACTTTGGAAGATTACACTAATGCCATGACTAATGACTTAACAACAAATAAAATGACGGCCCGCAGATTCAGTGTTGCCATATTTCATGCTTCGGCCTAGCGAGTACAGTCGGTCATGCACCAAGCCAATATAAAGATGTCTAACCAACTAAAGTATTTTATAAACCTGTGAACATTCTGCTTATATAGGAGTTGCATAAGCATCTTCAAAACGTTTTCGTTACCAATACTGTTTTATAAAAGATGTTTTGTAAGCGTTGTCTCAACTTTTACAGAACTTCAAATTGCTAGTTGGGAGGCCATTCCAAAGAACCAAATATAATCTAATATAAGACTTAGGGCCGGTTGTACAAATGTAGGTTTAACATGAGCTTTGTTAAACCTAAGCTTAGCTAAGCTCAGGCTTAAAGTCGACACCCTTTGTACAATCGTCGGCTTAGTTAAACCTGGTTGATACAGAAATTCACTACAGTTGGCACCAATGAAGCAACACGTACTGACATCATCGTCATAGTCACAATGTCTTAACAGACATGTTGTGAACCCATAAAATGCATTAAGTCGGAGCTAGAGTATTGCCGGCCCCAATATTATCAATAGTTTTGAGAACTGTAGGTCGCCATCGTTCGCGATTTACTGTCAGTTCAGTGGCGCTCTTGATACTCATATCTAGCAACTGTTTCGTCGTATCCACCCAGCGTGTAGGGGAACGGCCACGGCGCCGCCCACTCGGGGCGTGACCCTGAACTACAAGTTTCTCCATGTCATCGCTTCTGTGAATATGTCCGAAGAATGTAAGCATTCTCATCGACACAATGGAGGATAGTCTCTTTGGATTACCGAGCTCATCCAGTATGGAAACATCAGTTCGATGGGCGATATAAGGAATTATCAGCATTCTCCTCCACGTCCACATTTCAAAAGCATCTATGCGAGCTCGATCTGCCTTTTTAACAGTCCAAGTTTCCGAGGCATACAAAAATATGGAGAACACAAGAGACTGTACCAGTGACATTTTGGTAGCTTTAATAGCGATGTTATGGTCACGCCATATTTTAGTAAGCTTTGTTATGGCCACCCGTGCCTGTTGAATGCGCCGTCGAATCTCATTCTCACAGCTACCTGAATTGTCGATCAAAGAACCGAGGTACACAAAACTTTGAACTACCTCACAACGGCCTATTGACTTTATTTCTCGATGATTGTCATGCTCTCTATCTACGATAATAACCTTGGTCTTGTTGTAGTTAATACCAAGACCATATGCTGCACTGTGTTGTTCTAAAACGTTCAATAGTTCTTCCTGAGAAGCAGAAATTAGGGTTGTATCGTCAGCAAATCTTAAGTTAGATCGTACTGACATAATGATCTGAAAAATTACCTTTTTCGGTTAGGCACTTATGACAGTTTGTGTCAAATTTCAGCAACGACCGTTTCTGTCTCTGTTCTTTCATTTGCTCTCTTTGTTAAATTAGACACAAATTTTTCAAAAAATATGACCTGATAAAGTGACAAGCAATTTGAAGGTTCATCTTTGACATATCATGTCACTTGTATCAGGTTATGTTTAAACCTCAGTTAAGCTCGGGTTAAGCTTCGGCTTACGTAAGCTCGTGTTAAGCTTGGAGTGGGTGGCTAAGCCAGCATTGTACAACGGACGTTTTGCAACCGACGTGGTTTAACGTCGGCTTACCTTAAGCCGAAGCTTAAGCTCGCATTGTACAACCGGGGCTTAATCGCTTTTTTTTACCTCTACCTAATTTGATCGTAGTAGAATGGGATTTAAATTTATAAATACCCGTAGAAGGAAGTCTTATTTTCCGGGCTTCCCTTTGTTAAGCCAGCTGGCCGGGTCGCTTTTCATTTGCAGCCGCGGCGGCGGCAGCGGCGGATTGCGACTCTGCATTAAAACAAATATATTCTCTCGTATCTGCAGCCGGGTCGCCGGGTGGATTGTTCCACCTAGCACGTCGCATTTTTGTATTTCTTGCATTCAGAGGGAATTTGCGACTTTATACAATAATATCTTGCCGAGATCTCTTTTAGCCGGAGGAATTCAAATAAAGTTTTTCCACTTCCGAGCCGCCCCTTTCATTGCGGATTTTTAACTGAAAACTTTGTTTCGTTATTGTAATGATCCGGGTCACAGCTCGGGAGAGTTTTGTAAAGGATTATCCAAACTTATCTGCAAGATATACAACAGGATAAAAATATCATCAAAAGGAACAAAAGAAATTCTTTATAATACCGGTACACAGAAAACGAACAAACACCAGATATTTGAGCCTAGTGTTACCTGCAAACTATTCAGGGTAATGAATGGATGAATAATTTTTTTTAAATTTTTTTTTTAATTTAACTCCCAATTGATTTGCTATCTGTAAAACTAGTCACAATGAGCAAATAGTTTGTTGCACTAACACTATCATGTAGGGAACAGTTCAGTAACTATTTCCTCTTACATCTTTGCACATACACAAAGTCTAGCACTGGGAAAGGATGAATAAATAAACAAATTTTAAAAAAAAGCTTTTTTTACACTGAATATGTGTACGTTATGCGACATATTATTTAGCGGTCTGAACTCGAACTAACGTAAATCTGTTGCCTGGCAACAACCCATCTGATAGGTAGGGTTGCCAATTTTTTTTTTGGAGAAAAAAGTGTAACAGGATTAAAGGAGAAAAAAATGGAGTCAAGTTGATTGACTCAATACTTTCACACATTACGGTGATACCAGTTTATTATTTTCCCATAGCATGAAGCTTTAGTCTTTCCTTCACAGGCCAATGGACAACCTATTATTAATACTACAAACTTTTCAGTTTTACAACCCCCCACCCCCCCACCACGCGAATTTCACTCCCACCCAAGAAAAGAGTAAAAAATGATCAGAAATCCCTAAAACGCACCTAAAAATGAAGTTTGAGTTGTTTTCATACTTTTAGTTTTTTTATTATTGCTACGCTGCCACTGACACGATTTTTAACAAACATACGCATTTTCCATCCCCACCACGGTAATAATAATGTGTCAAAATTTCATTAGAATCAATTTAATGGTATCCACGTTACAAAATAAAAAACGATCTAAAGCAATAAATACTCGTATGTATACAGAAAATTCCCTTAGTTTCCGTAATAGACTGGGCAATGTTCGGATGGACCTAAAAAGGTGATTTATGTCGCTAGGTCTTCCTTCACAGGTTAGTGGACAGCCTATTATGAATACAAGACATTTTTCAGTTTTTCAACCCCCACCCCCCAATCACCCCAATTTCACTCCCACCCAAAAAAAAAACGCAGAAAATGACCAGGAACCTCCAGAACGCTTAAAAACCAAGTTTGAGATGTTTTTATATTTTTAGGTTTTTTATTACTTCTGCGCCGCCACTGGGACGATTTATAAAAACCATATGCGTTTTCCATCCTCGCCACCGTAGTAATACTGTGTCAAAATTTCATTAAAATCAATTCTACAGTTTCCTCGCTACACAATATAGAACGATCTAAAGCAATACTCTCGTATGTTTACACCAGAAAAATTCCAAGTCCTTTGGTTTCTGTAATAGACAAGACAATGTTCGGATGGACCTAGAAAAGTTATCCATGTCGCTAGGTCTTCCTTAACAGGTCAGTGGACAGTCTATTATGAAAGCAACAAATTTTTCAATTTTACAACCCCCCGCCCCTCAACCACCCCAATTTCACCCCCACCCAAAAAAAAGTAGAAAATGATTGGTAATCCCTAAAATGCTTAAACACGAAGTTTGAACAATATTTAATTTTCGCTGCCCAAATTTCATCACAATCCATCCAGCGGTTGCAGACAGACAGACTGACAGACAGGCAGACCGACAGACAGACCGACGGAAATGAGTGACGTAGATTTTCGTTATGTAGACATCATAAAACGCCCAAAAAGTATATTATCTCAAAATCGACAATTTTCGAGATCACAATACTCCCCTCACCTATCGGTGTGGGAAGTGAAAACAGTATTTTGGAGAAAAAAATGGAGTCAAAAAAAAAACACCTTGGTAATGTTCAATCACGATTTAAGTTTGGGATCTTTGTAATTTTTGGAATATACGGACGATTTTTTAGATGATGTGGTTACTTCGCACTGTCAGCCGTCTTGCATCTTGAAAATGATTTCTTCATAATTAACACGTATCCCTTGAAGGTTAGAATTATTTAAACATCATGTGGATATCATTCTAGTAACGCCATCTACAAACACTTTCCAGCGTAGATGTCAGTAACAACAACACTATTTGAAAGAATAACTGTCATATAAACAGCTACAACATTCCTGGATCTACCCTGCATGCTACATAAAATTGTACGTTTCATGAGACATGAGGGAAAAAGTATTTTTTACTGAACGCTTTTATGACATATTCGTTCATATATCGCTCAACTACAAAATATTGCAATGTCTACGTGCAAAAAGTGCACAACAAAAGTAAAAATACCAGCGGGATTCATAATTTGAGATTTATCGGCTGTAAAATCAAAAGTTCGATTTGCGAGGCAATTTTCACAAAGGGGCCGCCATTTTTCAGGGGAATTGAAAATGAAAATAGCGATAGCGTTGTTTTGTACAATTTTCCATGGCCAAGTAGATAATCAAGTGTTTATAGGGACAGATATATCGCGTCGCATCAATTGGAGAATCCAAATTGAAAACTGATTGCTATTGAGCACTTTATGGTTCCGGTGTTGTGTGATTTGTAGGTAGCTACAGGTGCAACAGTGGATGAACAATTGAATTTTTTTGGTTGATTTTCTTCCCTCATAGCTGGTTAGTTTCCTATTCTGAGGGAACAGCCGTTATACCTATAATTTCTTTACTCTAAGCCATCAAATGAAATTCTATGTTATGAAAATTAACAATTAAAACTTTACAAGGCTTAATGTTCAACACGTAATAACTGATCCTGGAAATTCCTACATGAAGGCTGTCAACAGCAAAAAATACACACATAAAAACAAATTCTCATTTCAAGAATTTCAATAATCTTGTAAATATATATTTGCGACAAGAACAGCTGTTTTCTCTTTAAGAAAATTTACTTGACGAGGAATTTATGGTTAATTTGAACCATGAAACATATATTTATGATTTCAATATTCACTTCAAAAAATATGCCACGACCAAGAACATAGGTACAAGTTTTTTATACAGGGTGTCCAGTTAGTGTGTAATTCTTCGATATCTCGCGAAGGTATACCTCATAGAAGAAAATGTCAAATACAAAAGTTATTTGGTTACTTAATACGCATATTTTAAAAATATTTTAAAATATACAGAGTGTTGCGGGAAAGTAGGATAGTGATCAACTTAATTTTTTTATATGGAACTATAACTTTTTCTTAAATTCTTCTAGCTTCCATCATTGATTTCTATTCAACCCTAAAATATTTTTGGGATCGATTGCGACGTTGCCAAATTATAATTTATTTTCTATTAATTTCCGGATTTGCAAGGTCGGAAGTAATACGTCTAAATTGATATATTCCTTTAACTTTTCTCAATAATATTATACAGTGAGTTACTTGAATACTAAGTGGATATTATTTTGGATGTTACCCGCAATTTGTATCTACAGGGTGTTTTTGGCAGAATTTTAAATTACGGCAACTTGAAGGTCATTTTACTTTGTTTTTTTAAATATGTTTTATTTTAAATCGAAATATCTACTAATACCCTCTCGCCCTGTAATAATTTTCTTCGCGTTTGCGGCGTTGCCAAGTTATAAATTATTTTTCCAAATTTTTAAACAAGTCTCCCCGATTTCAATTTATTTTAAATAGAATCCTTTACTTATTTTTATTGCAATGAATTGCGCATGTCAAATTTAGTAAGATCTCACAATTTCAAAACTTTGTCTCTATTAATTACTGAGATACGGCAACACCGCCTTTTCAGTAAACGGTACAGGAACGCTTAAATATTTCCAAAACCGCCACAGCTGGAGAGGTGAAATTCAATACTTAGGGGTTTTTTAACATACAGAATTCAAAGACGCTAACAGCAGTGTTGTCAGATTTACCACTTTTACGTTAGACTTCATAAATGGGGCATTCCATTCAAAATTATGACGTAAAAATGGTAAATCTGACAACACTGCTGTTAGTGTTTTTGAATTCTGTATGTCCAAAAACCCCCTAGTATTGAATTTCACCTCTCCAGCTCTGGCGGTTTTGGAAATATTCAAGCGTTCCGGTACCATTTACTGAAAAAGCGGTGTTGCCGTATCTCAGTAATTATTCGAAACAAAATTTTGAAATTTTGAGATCTTACTAAGTTCGACATGTGCAATTCATTGCAATAAAAATAAGCCGAGGATTCTATTTAAAATAAATTAAAATCGGGGATACTTGTTTAAAAATTTGGAAAAATAATTTATAACTTGGCAACGCCGCAAACGCGAAAAAAAAAATTACAAGGCGAGATAGGGTATTAGTAGATATTTAGATTTAAAATAAAACATATAGGGTGTTACATTTAAAAAAAAAAACAAAGAAAAATGACCTTGAAATCGCCGTAATTTAAAATTCTGCCAAAAGCACCCTGTAGATTCAAATTTCTGGTAACATCCAAAATAATATCCAGTTAATATTCAAGTAACTCGCTGTATAATATTACTGAGAAAACTTAAAGGAATATATCAGCAGTGACTGCTTACTATGGTTTATTCCACTCTTCATTATGATATGGAATTTTAAGTTGGGGTAATGCCTCCTTTAGTCAACTCCAGAAAATTTTTATCATAGAAAAAGCTGCTGTGCGTGGCATAGTGAACGCCAGACCTCTCGAACACTGTAAGGGTTTGTTTAGATATTTTAAAATAATGACCTTGTTTGGGTTAATAGTAGTTGAAAACCTGACGTACATAAAAAAAGTCAAGTTGATTGACTCAGTACTTCTCACACATTAGTGTGATCCAGTTTATTATTTTCCCATTAAGCATGAAGCTTTAGTCTGAGATCCCCTTGCAACCATACCACCGGCAGCCCTCCCCCTAAAATTATCATATGCCTTACGGCTTTCCTTCACAAGTCAATGGACAGCCTATTATCAGTACTATAGACTTTTCAGTTTTACAACCCCCCACTCCCCCAACCCCCCCAATTTCACCTCCATCAAAAAAAAAGTAGAAAATGATCAGGAACCCCTAAAACGCCTAAAAACGAAGTTTGAGCAATATTTTTTTTTGTTTTTTGCTAATCACTCCGCCGTCCATGCACCGATTTTCAAAATTATAGGATCATTACCTACTACGACCCCACAGCATATCGCTGCCCAAATTTCATCGGAGTCCATGCAGTGATTACTGAGATTAGGAGGCTAGAAAAACGCGTACAGACAGACCGACAGACAGGCAGACCGAGAGACAGACCGACGGAAATGAGTGGATTTTCGTTATGTAGACATCATAAAACGCCCAAAAAATGTATTATCTCAAAATCGAAAATTTTCGCGATCACAATACTCCCCTCACCTATCGGTGTGGGAAGTAATAACATCAATAAGTATGTGCAGTTATCTTCTGTGCATATGTATGAAACAAGAGGTAAGAATAAACTAATACAACCCCGTAGGATAGTGAATAGATCTAAGGTCTTAGGAATCGAACTACATAATGCATTACCTGACGAAATTTCAAACCTGCCAATTAGTGCTTTCAATTGGAAAATTAAACATCTATTAAACGATATAGTTGATGATGATTACATCAATTATATGAGGTACAATGCGAGGCTAAAGGCTATGGACTAAAGTCCTTATTTTGTTTCATATTTGTAGTATGTATTTGTATATGTCTATTGGAATTTACACTTGCATGTTAATTTGTTATATTTCAAAGCATTATGCGACGTACCAACAAGGTATGTACATTTACTGGTGAATAAATTATTATGATTTTTATGATTATATAAAAAAATACCTGGGAAAAATTTCCACTGAAAGAGATGCGCAGACCGTTTTGAGAAGACTGTTATTAAATGTTCTGTACATTTAATCAAGCGAGTCTCCAACATTTTCGTCGACAACTTCCGTATTAATTTCGCCCCGACATGCAAGAAGTTGTTGCGGCAAGGTAGAAAGTTGTGGCGGGATGCCGAAAACACCCGGCAAGTTTGATACCGACGGAAATTTCCTTAATTAGAGGATACTGACGGAAAGGAGGGGGTCAGACAAGGGGTGGGGGACGTCTCGTTCTACCTGGCAGGCCGTCACGATGTCTTATCACGGCAAGAACGTGGATCGTGCTTTGCTTACAGTAATTTGACTGGACGCTTTCCAATCTCATTTCACGCTAGTTGTTAATCAGGGTTGCCAACTTCAGGAAAAGGATTTCCTCTTTACCCAAAGTAAGCTCAAGGATATCACGATCCCTCTTCGGAACATGTCCTGAATAGGATCAAGCACGATGTCCCTAGTCCACGCCAGCGCTGTTTCGATCTTTCGCATCTCATCAGGTGATATCAGGCTGATAAGAAAATAGTGAACCAACAAAAACAACTACTTACACTATTGGTTCGAGTGGTCTAAGGTGGAAATCAGTTTCCTCATGTTTTTAACCAAAGAAATCATAGGGCAAATATTGTAATTCAACGCCGGTAGGGGTACTTAACCTCGGAATAGTTGTTTCTACTGGTTCACTGGTTACCTTTCGTTGTCAACCTAAGTTTTCAACTAGAATATGACAGCTTGTGTCCAAAGCACCTGATATTCTTGACAGTTTGGCAAGACCCAGCTTAGCGCCACAACCACCATATCCAGTCGGCACGCAAGCTGTCCATACAAGACAATATCATTTATTTCCATAGACAATTATTACAATGATTGTACTGGTATGGTCGGCTACTTAATTTCTACATCCTTGAGCCTACAATGACAAATTTCTCAGTAGGCTTAATTCAATATAGGCAGATATTGATCGCCAGTATGGCTTCCGTAAGCACAGGTCTACAGGTGACCTCCTTGCCTACGTCGCTCACTTGTGGAACAGAGCAATAGACAATCATGCCGAATCCCGTGTTGTTGCACTTAATATATCGAAAGCTTTCGACAGAGTATGGCATGACGGACTTCTGGTCAAGCTTGCTGCTTATGGACTACCACCTGGCCTACGCCAGTGGCTGAATAGCTTTTTGAACGGCCGATCTCTGTTTGTTGTAGGCGAGGGCTGTTCAGCAGACGTATTTTCAATAAACGCCGGTGTTCCTCAGAGATCTATCCTATCCCCTACAAGGTTCCTGCTGTACATCAACGAGCTGCTGGAAATAACATCCAATCCAATCTACAGCTTCGCAGATGACAGTACATTAGTGCCGTGCATGGAACCAGGCAAGCCACTATCATCCCAGGAGACGGTACGTCGGCGACAGCAGCATGCCTCACAGATCAACGCAGATATCAAAACAATTATCGAGTGGGGATTAGAAGTACAGTTCAACGTACAAAAAACTCAGGCAACAACACTTACAAAGAAGTCTCACGATGGCCGTGGAAATGGAGGGTCACAGCATAGTCGAATCACCTTCCATCAAGCTTTTGGGAATCAACAATAACATGTCCTGGCACGACCACGCCGTCAGTATTGCTAAAACGGCATCCCAGAAGCTTGGAGTTTTGTTCTGCTGTATATAGGAAGTTGTATACACCAGAGCAACTGCTGCTGCTCTACAAGGCACAGATCCGACCATCGCTGGAGTATTGCTCCCATGTGTGGCGATGCGCTCCGAAGCACTCTCTAAAGCTTCTGGACAATATCCAGAAAAAAGCGATTAGACTAATCGATACCCCTAACCGTACAAAGGACCTCCACAGCCTGGAACATCGAAGGAGGGTGGCTGACCTATCCCTGTTTTACAGATTCTATCACGGAAGATGTTCGAGTGAGCTCTCTCAGATAATAACACCACAGGCCGTCCGAACCAGGAAAACTAGAGAAGCTCTGCGAGGTCATCCTTACCAGGTCGAGGTCCTTACTCCCCGAACTAGTCTCCTCCAGCATTCCTTCTTTTGGAGAACTTCGACGCTGTGGAATCAGCTGCCGGGGAATTTGTTTCCCGACGGCTACAACCTGCAGCGTTTCAAATCTAACGTGAACCGATACTTCCTCTCGCAGCGCTTCTACAGCGCCATAGGCTTTTCAGCCTTTGAGGGAGGCCGACCATAAAAAAATATTCATCTACCCGATAAAAACATTGAGTGATTAAAAATTGTTTAAATTTAGATTTGAACTGGATTCATAGTTTCACAGGCATTTGGAAGATTATTAAAAAGCATGGGCCCTATGTTATATGGTGACCTAAATGCAACTTTAGACTTACAATGTTGTGTGCAATTTTGCTAGTAATAAAAATATGAATATCACAATTTTTCTTAGATCTATTTATCCAAGTCCCGAATCAACATTGGCATAATAAACTTGAATCAACTAATGTAATGAAAACACAGTTTTTAATTGTCTTAAAACATGATTTTGACGGTTCACGTTGGTTACGAAGACTTCACAATGTGCCTTCCAGTGTGAGGTTTGAGTCAACGTTTAGTCCATTAAATTTGATGCTACCAGTAAAAAAAAGTTTTCCTCCAGCTAGATATCTAGGTCATTTATATTTTTCTAGGTATATGACGAAATCGCATGAGACTTCTTTTAAATGGATTCAAGAAAACAGAGTGGCTTGAAAACCAATTTTCAGTTTTACTAACGAGAGAGTTACATTGTTGTTCCAAAACTGTATCATTTCTAACAGTTATAACACCAGAAATATCATCAGAATGCTCCAGTTAGAGATATCTTCACTTTTGACTTAACTAAACGGAAATGACTAATTTTTTTATCCGATTAAATGTGAAATTTCATTCTAAACATGTTAGACTGTAAGCAAAAATCGCTGGTAGTTTCCCTTTTGTTTCAAAATTTTTAATCGTTTTGGAAAGTTGTCAAGCTCTAGTAGATCTCAATAGCTAGTAGGCTGTGAAAAATAAAACACTTCTGTCATACCCCAGCTACTCATTGACATTAGATATCTTGCCGCTGCTGTATCCGGTTAGAGCTAATATGTTGTAAGAAATTTTCATAATCTTGCCTCGTTGCTCTAGTTAGTTTGCATCTTTCTACTAAGTTAGTTGGTTTCTTCCATATTAACGAGCTTTTGTTTATTTTTCATGGCCTGCTAGGTTGCTTGCACGCAGGAAAATTGAAAAACAACGATTTGATTAAAAATTTGAAATAAAATGAAAACCAAGAAAGATTGATATCAAGAATGCTATATCATTAGAAAGGTAATAAAATTTTACGTTTGATTCTGTAAACCTAAATAGGCATTCCTATTTGAAAAAATCAAGTTATCTGTGATTGAAGTTTCCTTAATTAATCTATCGATTTCTCCAAGTACAAAAAGAATTCAAACTTAGCCGTACGACCTTAGGTGACGCATTCCATGCTTAGTCGTACCGCAAAGTCACGGCCTACTAAGTTTTATAATCGCTGCGATATTCAATTTTTTTCTGATACCTACTTATACCAAAAATGGTGATTTGCGCCTAAACGGTTCGTTTAAAGTTCCATGTGTGATACATAAAGTCACACTAGAATTGACCAAGGAATCCAAATATTCAATAATATATAGGGGGTTCCATTAAAAAAATGTAGGTTTGATATGAATCACCCTGTATAAACGTCAGAATTTAAGTGAAAATATTTTTACGTTATAGCCCTTGAGGGTGCCTACCACGGTCAGGTGACAGATTTTTGAAATATTTTTCAGTAAGCCCACAATCCTCCGTCCACGCACTATTGGCCCACCCTGTATAAATGCCTTGTGGGTGTGGGGGCGGGTTAGAATATCTCCCATCGTATATCCTGCGTGTCGTAAAAAGCGACTAAAAGGAACACCGAACTACTGTCGGTATAAGCAGTAACCTCTTCTCAACCAACAGCTTTGGGTGGACGAGTTGAGAAGGGTCAGGACACCTTCTTGTCCTTGGGGTGAGAAATTGCTCCTAAAGGCGGATGAACCAGTAGATACATCTGGTCAACGGCATGAGGATGCAGAAAGCAAATGGGAAACTACTGCATTAAAGATATCCCAAGAGAAACTCGTAAAATGTGTAAATGCATTTTACGAGTTCACAACATGTCTGTTAAGACATTGTGACTATGATGATGATGATGATGCCGACAGATGTCATCGGCTTGTGAGTAACAAAAATGAATGTTCCCCAAAATGAAGGAGTTTGTGGGCAGTGTGCATTTAAACGTGATAATCTCAGATTCAAAATTCAATTATAGAAAAGCTCCCAATTGATACGCAAAGTGTACAATAAAACAATATAATGTTCACAAACCTTCGAAAAACGTCAGGGTTTTCTAATGATAATCGGCTTCGATTCATCTTAAAACACTAAATCAGAAGGTAAAATACTGATACACACACATAAAAATGGTGCAAAATCCATAAAAAGTAAAACTGAAATGAAAACTTTATGAGCCTGACGGCGTCAAACTCATCGCTAACCTCAAACTCACCGTTTGCCCAACGCCGCCATGATGAAATGTCACGTGGTTTGGATCGCCTTATTGAACATAACTTTTTTGAGGTTAGATTTATAAATTAAAATTTTAGGTGAACTAACATCATTCAATTCTACACCAAAAAGATACTCTTGGTAAAACTCGATACTGTGTACGGTTTTCGGAATATTTTGATTTGAAAATTATGGAGTAATATCCGATTAAAAAAACCCATAGCGTTGTAGATTCGTGTACAAAAGTCAATTCAGAAGAGCAAGATATAAAAAAATTAGGTTCCTACCCATTTCCAGTGTATAGTTGAGAGGATCCTTCAGCATATGGAGTGTATTTACCGCAACCACTGTAGTCTGTAATATGCCCATCTTCTTTTGAGACGTTTACCCAATAGTCTTCATGAAATGAATCTAAAAAAGAATACATTTTGTCAGGTTTCTCAATACTGTGGAAGATACTATAGCCCAGTTGTATTATTAAACATACATCCATGCATCAGGTTGTACAATAATCATAGGTTACCTCAATTTAAGGAGTCTGGCTACACAGATACATTTATGTATTTGCCACGTAAAACACAGATTCGTACGTAGAACAGAACTCACTTGTTTTTCAAGCTACATACGTACATTTTAGAAGGTGATAGGCAAGACCTTAATGAAGGGCAACACAGCGATTTTTTCAAAAAAATTTAACAACCAAACACGATATCAAAACAAGGCTACCGTGTAGCCCTAGCGCAAGCTTTTTACTTCAATTTGTTTTTTGAATAATTACTGTAGGTTTGAAGGTAAAGTCAGGAGCTTCTACATGCAAAATGCAGTTTTTGGCGACCTGTGGTTCTTAAGTTTGGACATTTGGACTTAACTCCCCTCATTTTAGACACACATACTTGAGAAAGGGAACAAGTGGCTACGCCTTCTCGCTCACTCCAGAAGACGTATTTTCATGGATTCTCAAGTTCGCGCGCTATACCCTAGACCCTTAAGGGGCCTGGGTATACACAGTTATAGTTGGTAATGATTTTACGGCCCTTCTTATAGATTTATTACTGCCTTTTTTTTATTGGGTGATAGGGTCCAAAATAAACACAACTTTAGCTCAAATTTGCCAACGTTTCGAAAAATATATTTTCATCTTCAGGGCTCTGGAATACAGAAAAAAGGCAATTATATAAATTTTTTAAACATTATTGGTTGTTGTTGTTAATTAGAAGCATGAATGTAAACAATCACATTATACATATACAACGAGATATTAAAAGTATTGCTAAAATGTAAAAACAAAAAAAAATTAAAAGTTAAACAACACAGAATTAAAAAGGAGAATAGTCAAAAACTATTACAATAAATTAAAAGTAAAGATTCCCCACCATATAATCTAATTATTGGTCATTTATGCAGTTAATTAATGGATTGATGAAACACAGCAAAAATATAGGACTAAAACAGGGGATAATCACAAAAAAACAAAACAAACATACCCTTTGTGTTAAACTAAAACTGACTACCACAACTTTTAACACAAAGGGTATGTTTGTTTTGTTTTTTTGTGATTATCCCCTTTTTTAGTCCTACATTTTTGCTGTGTTTCATCAATCCATTAGTTAACTGCATAAATGACCAATAATTAGATTATACGGTGGGGAATCTTTACTTTTAATTTATTGTAATAGTTTTTGACTATACTCCTTTTTAATTCTGTGTTGTTTAACTTTTTTTTCACTTCTGTGTCATCGGCATCGACTACTTTGGTCATTAGCCTGTTGTTTAACTTTTAAAATTTTTTTTTTGTTTTTACATTTTAGCAATACTTTTAATATCTCGTTGTATATGTATAATGTGATTGTTTACATTCATGCTTCTAATTAACAACAACAACCAATAATGTTTAAAAAAATGTATATAATTGCCTTTTTTTCTGTATTCCAGAGCCCTGAAGATGAAAATATATTTTTCGAAACGTTGGCAAATTTGAGCTAAAGTTGTGTTTATTTTGGACCCTATCACCCAATAAAAAAAAGGCAGTAATACGCAGTTATACACATGTATTTGCCATGTTAAAACACGGATTCCCATTTGTAACAAAACTCACTTGTTTTTCAAACTACATACACAGTATTTCAGAAGATGATAGTTAAGACCCTAATGTTTGATAACTATTTGCTATTTTCTCAAAAACATTTTAGTGTGAAAAAAACTCGCAATGCAAAATCATACATTTTTCAAATGTCCGTAATTCAACAACCAAACACGATATCAAAAAAAGGCCAAATAGGTGACAAAGCGCAAACTTTCTTCTTCAATTTGCTTTCTGAATCATTACTGTAAGTTTAAAGGTAACGTCAGGAGCTTGGAAATACGAAATTCTTTTTTATGGTGACCTATGGACCTTACCTTTGGATCTTTTGACGTTACTTTTGGAGTTTTGGACTTATCTCCCCTCATCTTAGACACACTTACTTGAGAAAGGGAACAGGCGGCCACGCCTCCTCGCTAACAAGGGAATACGTCTTTTCTTAGATTCTCAAGTTCGCGCGCTATACCCTAGCCCCTTAATGTAAGATAAAGAGACAAGAATATATTTGCTCTATGCTCTTAAGTTAATTAATACTTACCTTCAAGCGGATACTGACTAGACTGCCAATGAGGTCCATCGTCATCAGAATGATAGGATGACTCATCATCTCTGTCAACAAAATGTAGGTCTCTTGTTCGATCTACCGAAGGTCCTGGAGACTGTTGGTCGCTCAAATCATGCTCCTGACTGGGCCAATCTAACCTTCCCTCATAATATGGGGTTGCTTCATCTTCAAACTTACAGATTTCCTCACCACAATCTTCCCTGGAAGGAAATTTGTAGGTCAATCAAACGTCAGGTATACCAGGCCATTCAAATTATGATAATATTTATTTGCCGTTATACTCTCGTAATAAATAAAATTGAACCGATAAGAGAAAAGTAAAACACTAAAAGTTAACAGGAAAAAGGACTAATGAACAGTCTGGGAGTGATCAAAGTATTACCTCTATAAGTAAAAACCTATATGTACATGCCAGAAATGCAGTGGTGGACAGGGTGTAACTATACCTTGGTACCACAATTGGTGGCACCAAATTCGATAAAATTTGATATTTGATTGAACTCTAGATGGAGGATTAGAGTCAGTCATTCACAGCTTTTCTCAGCATCATGTCTAAGGTTATGGAGACTGTCATTAACACACAGCTCCTGAAATACCTGGACAACAATAACATCATAAATGATCGCCAGTATGGCTTCCGTAAGCACAGGTCTACAGGTGACCTCCTTGCCTACGTCACTCACTTGTGGAACAGAGCAATAGACAATCATGGCGAATCTCGTGTTGTTGCACTTGATATATCGAAAGCTTTCGACAGAGTATGGCATGACGGACTTCTGGTCAAGCTTGCTGCTTATGGACTACCACCTGGCCTGCGCCAGTGGCTGAATAGATTTTTGAACGACCGATCCCTGTTGTAGTCGAGGGCTGTTCATCAGACGTATTTTCAATAAACGCCGGTGTTCCTCAGGGATCTGTCCTATCCCCTACACTGTTTCTGCTGTACATCAACGAGCTGCTGGAAATAACATCCAATCCAATCTACAGCTTCGCAGATGACAGTACATTAGTGTCGTGCATGGAACCAGGCAAGCCACTATCATCCCAGGAGACGGTACGTCGGCGACAGCAGCATGCCGCACAGATCAACGCAGATATCAAAACAATTGTCGAGTGGGGATTAGCAAATAAAGTACAGTTCAACGTACAAAAAAAACTCAGGCAACAACACTTACGTCTCACGATGGCTTACCAACCGTGGAAATGGAGGGTCACACCATAGTCGAATCACCTTCCGTCAAGCTTTTGGGAATCAACATCAACAATAACATGTCCTGGCACGACCACGTCGTCAGTATTGGTAAAACTTCATCCCAGAAGCTTGGAGTTTTGTTCCGTTGTAGGAAGTTGTATACACCAGAGCAACTGCTGCTGCTGCTCTACAAGGCACAGATCCGACCATCGCTGGAGTATTGCTCCCATGTGTGGGGATGCGCTCCGAAGCACTCTCTAAAGCTTCTGGACACTATCCAGAAAAGAGCGATTAGACTAATCGATACGCCTAACCTCACAAAGGACCTCCACAGCCTGGAACATCGAAGGAGGGTGGCTGACCTATCCCTGTTTTACAGATTCTATCACGGAAGATGTTCGAGTGAGCTCTCTCAGATAATAACACCACAGGCCGTCCGAACCAGGAAAACTAAAGAAGCTCTGCGAGCTCATCCTTACCAGGTCGAGGTCCTTACTCCCCGAACTAGTCTCCTCCAGCATTCCTTCTTTTGGAGAACTTCGACGCTGTGGAATCAGCTGCCAGGGAATTTGTTTCCCGACGGCTACAACCTGCAGCGTTTCAAATCTAACGTGAACCGATACTTATCCTCTCGCAGCGCTTCTACAGCGCCACAGGCTTCAGTCTTTGCGGGAGGCCGACCATAAAAAAAACGTAGATCTACTCCATCTAGATTCAAATAAGACATCAAATCTTATTGACTCTGGCACCATCAATTGTGGTAACAGGGTATATTACCATACAAATTATCGAAGAAGTTCGAAAGAACAAAAAATTGCAATCAAAACCAACAGCTGATAGATAAAAATTACTGTTTTTCAGAGAGGATATTCTTAAAATTATGTTTAAATGTTGACACAGACATAAGTTTGAAAAACTCGACATTTATGTATACTTTTTTCGAATGCAATTACAATATTAAATTTGTCTCATTTACCTGCCATTTGGACCGTCAGCCGCTTCAAACACACTCTGCAACTTTTCCTCCAGCCGACGCAACTCGAGCTTCTCTCTTTCCAATATTTCAAGCTCATCGCGAGTTATCTCCTCATAGTTCCACTTTTGATCTGTTTCCATGGAGTAATCATCAATTTCCTCTTTGATACGAGCTCTCATTCCTCTAGGGTGGTCCTCCTCAAAACTACGCTCTCTTGTGCTTCTTCGGCTTCTCAAATATTCCTCATTTTCTTCACGGATCCGCTCTCTTGCTCCTCTTTGATTACCCATTGAGTAATCTTCATTTGTCTGAGTAATACGTTCTCTTGCATCTCCTTGAATTCCTCTAGAGTATTTCAGGTTTTCCTCATGGACTAGCCCTCTTTCTCCTATTTGAATTCCTCTGGAATATTTCTCATTTTCCTCACGAATTCGATCCCTAGCTGTTTTGCTCCTTGAGTATTCCTCATTTTCCTCACTGATTCGTTCTCTTGCTCCTCTTTGTATACCTCTCCTTCCTTGTTCTTCAAAATTCCCTCTTTGTATGCCTCTTGAGTATCCTTCGTTTTCCTCACGTATCCGTTCTCTTGCTCCTCTTTGAATACCTCTTAAATATTCCTCTTTTTCCTCACTGATTCGTGCTCTTACTCCTCTTGGTATGCCCCTTGAGTATTCCTCATTTTCCTCAAGAATTTGACCTCTAGCTCTCTTTTGATTGCTCCTTGAGTACTCCTCATTTTCCTCACTAATCCGTTCTCTTGCTCCTCTTTGAATACCTCTCAAGTATTCCTCTTTTTCCTCACTGATTCGTGCTCTTGCTCCTCTTTGAATTCCCCTTGAGTATTCCTCATTTTCCTCAAGAATTTGATCTCTAGCTCTCTTTTGATTGCTCCTTGAGTACTCCTCGTTTTCCTCACTAATTCGCTCTCTTGCTCCTCTTGGTATGCCCCTTGAGTATCCTATTTTTTCATCGATAACATGCCCTCTTTCTCCTCTATAATTTCCCCTTGAGTATTCCTCGTTTTCCTCACGGATTCGCTCTCTAGCGCTTCTTTGACTGCCTCTCGAGTATTCGGCGTTTTCCTCACGTATTCGATCTCTTGCTCCTTTTTGATTGTCTCTTATATGTTCCTCACGCATCCGCTTACATGTTCCTCTGGAGTATTCCTCCTCATTATCCTCATACCTTCGCTTTCCTGCTCTGGAGCGCTCCCTATTGTCTTGAAACCTACGTCCATTGGCCCCAAACAGATCCTCATCTCTTCTTGAACGTTGCGTGTATTGATTGTGTTTATGAAATTCGAATTCTCCCATATTAGTCCCACGAGTAGAGGGGAAAAGACAGTCGCCGCCTACGGAGCCCCACGCAGACGGAAGGCCTTATTACAATGGGGTGCGACCTGTTGCCCCAAGGGGATCGTTCGAGACACTGTTTGTTTTACCACCCCGGTGCCATGCAGCCCTTAACACGATGCCTCACATCTTGGCTTTAGGTGGGGTATCCCGCTTTGCCCCACAGAGTGGGCTGGCCCCTCACCACAAAGAGGTGGGGATACCACGAGGGGGTACCATGCCACATTCATATGGTATAAATAAAGTATCATGCTTTGCCTCACAGAGTAGTGGGCTGATCACTTGCAGAAGAGGGGAGGATACTACTTGGGGATAGGATGTCTCACACCTTGGTCTTATTTAAGTAAAATATCTCGTTTTGCCCTAAAGTGTGGGTTCGTCACTGACAGCGTGGGACGATTTCTAAAAATCAGACACATTTTCCATCCTCGCCAAAGTTGTAATGCTGTGCCAAAATTTCATGAACATCAATTCAGTAGTTTCCACACTATAAAATACAGAACGATCTAAAGAAATACTCGTATGTATACATCGGAAAATTATCTAAGTCCCTTGGTTCATGTAATAGACAAGGCAATGTTCGGATGGACCTAAAAAAGTGTATTATACCACTAGGTCCTTCCCTCTCAGGTCAGTGGACAGCCTATTATGATTACAACAAATTTTTCAGCTTTACAACCCCCACCCCTCAACCACCCCAATTTCACCCCCACCCAAAAAAAGTGGAAAATGATCAGGAACCCCTAAAACGCCTAAAAACGAAGTTTGAGGAATATTTATTACTCCGCCGCCCATGCACCGATCTTCAAAATTGTACCAACATTACCTACTACGACCCAACACCATATCGCTACCCAGATTTCATCAAAATCCATGCAGCGGTTACTGAGATTAGGAGGCTAGAAAAACGCCAACAGACAGACCGACGGAAATGAGTGACGTGGATTTTCGTTATGTAGGCATCATAAAACGCCCAAAAGGTATATTATCTCAAAATCGAAAATTTTCGCGATCACAATACTCCCCTCACCTATCGGTGTGGGAAGTAAAATCAGTCCTTCATCGATCCACCTCAAATTAATCCCCCTTGAATAGAGGTAGAAACTGATCAGGAACCTCTATTTTGAAAGACTTAAAAACAATATTTGAGCCGTTCTTATAATTTACGTTTTTTTTGATGATTACTTTGCCGCCACCGGCTTTCTGTGATTTTCTAAAACTGTACACATTTTCCATCTCTACCACGATAGCAATACGGTGTCAACATTTTATTGGACAATTTAGTAGCTACCAAATTACAGATTATAGAATGAAAAACGAGAAATGATCAGCAACCTCTAAAAAACCTAAAAACAGAGTTCATATATTTTTTGGTTATTCACAAATTAAAAACAAATGTAGCAGCATTCCCTACTACGACTCCACGAACATATCGCTCCACACATTTTTAATCGAAATCGAAATAGCCGTTACAGCTACAGGAACGCCTGGAAGACAGACATATCGACGGAAATGAGTGACGTGGATTTGAAAGCTCAATTAAAACCGACATTCACCTCTATCATTGATTAAAGTATTAATACCTTAATCAATGCCTCTATGAAACTATGATTTGCTTTAAGCGAGGCATTACACTTTGCCTCACAGGGAGGGCTGATCACTTGCTGAAGAGGTTAGGATACCACAAGGGGATAAGATTCCTCACATGTTGGCTTTATTCAGGTGAAGGATCTCGTTTTGTCCTAGAGAGTGGGTTCGTCACTGACAGCAAAGAGGTGGGTATACCACGAAAGGATATGATGCCTCATATGTTTGCTTTAAGTGAGGTATCACCATTTGCCCCCCAGAATGGTCTGATCAGTTACAGAGGATGTGGGTTACCATGTTGCCTCATACATTTGCATTAGGTGAGGTATCATCACCCTTTGTCCCAGAGAACATTGACCATTTTCAGATGTGAGAACCCACGAGAGGATAAGATGCCTCACACCATGGCTTTATTTAGGATTAGCAACAGATAGTGGGTTTGTGCCTCACCGCAAAAAGCTGGGGATAACATGAAGGGGTGTAACGCCTCACATCGTGACAAAACCCATGATCACATAATTATGCATCTTTCTTTGCTTCGAATAACAACTGGTATCCTTACAAAGCATTGTAACATGAAGAACAGGTGAAGAGAATGGTGCTATACAATGGAGACCCCAAATGCAGATGATGTGGGTGGCTCTTTTATGTGCTCAGTGAGTGTGAAGCACTACATCATGAGACATAACAACTCTTTGGAATCCTTAGACTAGAATTTAAAGAATTTAATTTTAATTGCCAGGACCAGTACAGAAATTCTGCAAACTACAGGGGTCTAGAATAACATAACCAGTAAAAACATTTTTGTGTAATATTATTGTAACTCATGATTTCATCTGAAAGATTTTTGAAAACATCTTGGTATTTAAACTCCTTAACATTACAGCTGGACTATTTCGCTACTTATCAGCATTGAAAATGGATTTTTGTATTAGAAAAACATTCTAAAAGCTACTTTCAGCTTTTATCAAAATATGTTTTATATAATAAATTTAACAATTTGCTGAAAGATAATTAAAAATTAATTTTCATCATGAAAAAATGCATAAGCAATTATACATTTAGTTCTTTCAGCAGATTTTTGTCTGAAGGATTACAAAAAAGTTCAGCTCTGAAGCCTGAAATTATCATCTCACCACCTCAACTCTTTTTGCACAACCCTCAACATGAACCCTGGTGTCTCATATTGATATTTATATGCAATCAGCTCTGCTATGTAAAAGTATTTAATAAGCAACCCATTTAATTTTATAACACAGTCTTTTTTTATATGGGGCTTTCTAGCCTTGTCCATTTTCCACTAACTGCCCATAACCATCTTGCAGTATCCTCATCTTGAGCAGCTTCACTAACACTTGTCTCTTGGTAACCACTGAAAATACACAATATTTTATTATTTATATTCTGTTTTTATTGTTTTATTTGTGGTAAGATTTTTTATGTAAGATAATTTAACTTTGCTACAGGCACGAAACATTATAAAATGCTGTCTAAAAAATGGAATCCACAAATTTGCACACCCCTCCGCAAATTTAAGGTGGCAACTCTAGTCTAGACTCCCCCCCAAAAGGTCAACCAAGTGACACCCATAATCTGGACCCCCCCAATATACGAGAATATATGTGCCTGCTTTGCTAAGTCAGTTGCTCTGATTTGTTTTCAATGTATTGATTTTGATCATTTTGGCTAATAGAGCATGAATCTGTAATTATAAATTAGTTGTAATTTTATTAAATTATCTTGTATAAAAAAATGTTATTTTTCTTCTTTTGGTTCTCTAAAAATTTGCTCTCACTAGGTTTAAAAATAGCAAGGCAATGAATTTAAGTAATGATACATTTCAAAAGGCAGAGCTCACCATCACTAAATCAGGTGTACTATACTATACTATAGTAATTTTTTTATATAAATTAAATGACCAATCTGATACTCTTAGATATCAAGTTTCTTTTAGAGAGAGCCAATAAAACAAATCCACAACAAATTGTCTCTATTTCACCTAAACTAAGCAATATTGAAGACACAAAAAAAAATACAAATTAAATTTCTTTAATCACACTGATGCTGGCTAAGCTCACCTAAAGTATTTTCCTGTCACATTCTTCACCTCATCATCAAGAGCCAAATAGATTACTGTCTGAGCCCCTTGCTTTGCATTTTTCACAAAAGGCCATACAAAAGGCCTCAAAAAAATTGCAGATATCCAGCTCTTATAGAAGCTCATATGCCTCCATAATTCTGTATCCACTATTCCTGGATGCACTGCATTCACTGTAACACCAGTTCCTAAAAATTTGGAACACCAATTAGCAAAGTAACAACACTCAAATGTGCAGAAAAAATATATTTTTTCAACTTTAATATATATTAACTTTAAATTTTAATCCATATATAAATGTTTCTAAATGATGTAGAAATAGTTCTTTGCAGAGAAGCAATAGTTCTATGTAACTATAATACTTTATGCATAAAAATTATGCTTCAATGCTGTTATTATCATTAAAATTTCAAGTGACTTAGTCTATAAGCACAACATGTCTATCACATAGAAAACAAAAACCTATATCTTATAACAGTTTGGGACCTACCTTCAAGCTTTTTCGCAAGTTCTTTGGTAAAAAGTATATTTGCTAGTTTGCTTTGAGCATATGCATCAAATGCATTATAATTCTGATCACTGTTCAAATCATTCTTGTTAATTTTTCCTCTTCTATGTGCTGTACTTGATACATTTATTATTCTACTTGGGGCAGAAGCCTAAAATCATTTTTTCACTGTTAATTCTACAAAATGGTATAAAATCTATGCTGATGCATTTTGCTACCATTTTCAAATTGACTAATGAGACATACACAAAATGAGCACTGAGTCTAGACTGAAGATAAACATGAATACAGTGCTAAGCTATAATGAAATGAAACAAAGAAAATATCATGTTTCATTAATAACAGTTGGTAGTTAAAAAATGCTGAGTTGCATATTTTTCCCAGTAAGATTGCTGCTTTCTCATATATGTAATACATTGTAAATATCTCACAAAGTATCTTACTAAGGTAAATATTTGCTGATTATTTATCTAATGAGAGTATCTATAAGTAAGAATTTACCTTTAGAACATCCAACAGTAAATTTGTTAGGAGAAAATGACCCATATGGTTTACACCCAATTGCATCTCAAATCCCTCTTTGGTCTTCAAATGTGGGGTATTCATTACACCAGCATTGTTTACAAGAATGTCTAACCTCTTCTCTTTCATTTTAAACATTTTCACAAATTCTCTTATAGATTCTAGAGATGCAAGATCACATTTTCTACAGTACACATATTTGTTCTTTGTATCCAATACTATTTCTTCTCTAGCCTACAGCTTGAACATAATATAGAATCTTATAAAGGTTATAATAACATGCGTTAAATATCATTCATACAAAAGTTTCAGTCTCTTAGGCCCGGTTTTTCAAAGTGTAATTAAGTATAAATTAAAGTGAATCTTGAAATTAGCGCAAAATATGCGTTTTTCAATTTGCAGTCAATTCATAATTTGCTCGCAACTGGGGATTAATTACAAATTAAGCTAATCAGAGGTTTTAGTTGTGATTACCAGGAATAATTATTAATTAAAATAGACAGTTACACATGTCAGAAGTTATGATATTCTGATAACCTATAATCGATGTTATCTTTCGATTTCAATATGGATTATGACATAAATGCCCATTCAAGTGATGAAGAACAAACTTAAGCTTGGTTTTTCGTTTCAAATTGTTATATTTGATTTTTGTAACTTATCCAATATTTAAATTCATTTTCATTCACATTAAACTCTGGCTCAATTTTTCTCCAACACACGTCTTTTTCCTTCCATGTAGTTGTTCTGCTATTTTTACATTCAATAGTCCAATAGTGCATTTATATTTATTCACTAATTTTACAAGGGCTTCTTCTTGATTTGTGAAGTTTGGTAACCTCTTTCGATGTACATTCTTACCTCTGTAATTGTATTTAAAATTTACACAGCTATATTCTCTGAGGAATTATTAAAAGACAAGAATATATGATTCAGAATATCATGCTTACCTATTGTCAGTGTCCATGGCCAAGTTATGATTTCATCAAAATTTAGCCGTAAAACTAAACGAGATTTCAAGTGAAATTAGCACAATAGTATTTCCAAAGGTGACGTTATGATGACTAATTGTGACATATATCACCATTACAAAGGCCAAAATACCACCGAACAACAAAATTAGACAAATATCGCCCAACTTACAACACACAATTTAATAGAATGGTGATCCCCAGTGTAGCCAACAATACGTAATCAAAAATTAGCAAATTATCAATTTATATGCGCTATGAAAAACACTTCTGCAAGTCTGGTACACAGACGGTTCACTCGCTAGAGAGGGCTCGGGCTCGGGAGTCTACGGACCCCATACAAGACTTTCACTCCCTCTTGGGGGGCACACCACAGTATTCCAGGCTGAGGTCTATGCGATACTTGCTTGTATAAATCGTATTCGGGAAATTGACGGGTCTAGGAGGCTGATTACTATCTGTTCTGACAGTCAGGCAGCCATCAAAGCACTGAGTGCTTGGAAAATAACGTCGGGACTAGTCCTGGAGTGCAGGAGGGCTCTTGACGACATCTCAGCTAAACACAAGGTATCACTGATGTGGGTACCTGGGCACGCTGGGGTAAAGGGTAACGAAATGGCGGATCTTCTGGCTAGGATGGGATCCGGCAACAGTTTTGTGGGCCCGGAACCAGCCTTAGGACTATCTGCAAACTTGATTGAGAAAACAACTGGAGAGTGGATCCAGAATCAACACTCTCTGAGATGGAACAACATCTCTGGTCATCTCCGTCAGGCTGGGTTATCACAGGCAGACTATGCTGGGCTCAAGAACCTTGGAACCAATAGAGATAAAACAGATAGGACCTAAGAATGTACTTGCCTTTGCCAAAAGGGCAGGTCTTAGGAATTAGCGCGGATAGAGGCGCAAAAGGGCCCATCGTGTGGCCTATGCACCAGCCACATTCCGTGCTGGATAGCCTCTGGTCCCTATTCATTCATTCATTCATAGACAAATGCTGTTTCACCAGGTTCTCACGAAACTCTAACATTGTCAGGTATGATTATAAGCTTAATGACACTTACTTAAAGCAGACTAATATGTAGCCAAGGACCTAGGCGTCTTTTTTGACGAGAAACTATCTACTTTCCAGTATCATATTAACACCATTGTAAGCCAGTCGAATTTATAAACAGAACCTGTAGGGAATTCAAAAATCCTAAAGCTTTGATCACTCTCTATCATGCCTTCGTTTCAAGTAAATTATCTTTTGCCTCAGTAATCTGGAACCCTCAATATGTCACTTATTGGAAACAATCGAATTACATGCGATTAAAGCATTCATTCTTAAGCTTTCGTATGAATAATCTCACTTTTTCCTGATTGTTCACCTTATGAGTGACTTTACAATCTACCACTTGCTTGAATTTTACCACTGTATATATGGACGAGCAACAGCTCCCCTTCCTTCGTAAAGTTGCCTCCACGAGGACGTTTCCCTTTAGGGTCCATCTCACAGTTCATCACTTTCCTAAACAAATCCACTATTTCGCGATACGCGCATTGACACCAAGTTGACTAAATTAAAAAAACACAAACTAAATACATAAACGGGGTCAAAATAAGATAATATGAGTTTTATTCAAATGTCATACCACAGTACTATTATACATGTCAACCGTATGACGTTGACGTCAACGAACATGCATAAAACTAAGAATTTCACCACTGTTCCCTGATGGACAATCCTCCCAGGCATAGCCGCCTCTATTCACTAGGCCGGAGCATTGAAATATGGCAACACTGGATATCGGGCCGAGCTTTTATTTGTTGTTAAGTCATTAGTGTAATCTTCCAGAGCAAAAAAGGAGATTGGAAGGTGATTTTTAATGTGTTTCTAATTAATTACCTGCACAAACGAAACTATAAAGATACAAGATGCCTGCAAAGTGTGTAGTACCAGGTTGCCCTAGCAATTGTGCTTCCAATAAAGGGCATAAACAAAAGTGGGTGAAAGGTATTCCTCGGAAGGGCTGGTTATATTTATAAGAATAAAGACAATAATTTACAAACATTTCAAAGGGTAAGACCTATTTTAAAGCACAATGTGGTACCTACAATGTTTTCTGGACCTCCCAAATATCACAGAAAAATACAGTTAATAGAACTACAATGTTTTCTGGATCTCCCAAATATCACAGAAAAATACAGTTAATAGAACTCATCTGGGCATGTATCTGGGCATACCTACGAAAAGATTTGATAGTGAAAGGGAATCATGACCAGCAAGAATGGCTTCACAGTGACCTAATAGTGAATTTTTCTAGCTCAAGTGACAATTTACAAAGTAAGCTGAGTGTTCATTACCAATTGTGCTTCCAATATTGGACATAAACAGAAGTGGGTGAACGGTATTCCTCGTATGGGCTGGTTATATTTATAAGAATAAAGACAATACTTTACAAACATTTCAAAGGATAAGACCTATTTTAAAGCACAATGTGGTACCTACAATATTTTCTGGACCTCCCAAATATCACAGAAAAATACAGTTAATAGAACTCATCTGGGCATGTATCTGGGCATACCTACGAAAAGGTTTAATAGTGAAAGGGAATCAAGACCAGCAAGAATGGCTTCACAGTGACCTAATAGTGAATTTTTCTAGCTCAAGTGACAATTTACAAAGTAAATTGAGTGTTCATTTAAGTGGAAGTGGAAGTGGCAGCAGGAAACAGGTTGCGTTTATTGTTATTTTGTAGTGTTTGGCTACGATAAACCAGACATCAGATGTAAGTGGTATTAGTAGTAGTAGTTCTAAAAAGTATTTTTCTTAATTTATTAACCGAGATGAACGCTAGTACATATAAAATGTAATAATTATTTTGAAACTATAGGCCCGCTATTTGACAGCTAAGCCACGTTGCCACATCTAAGGCTCCGGCCTAGTGTAGAGTCGGCCATGTCCCAGGTTATTCACTCTAATCGCTTGTTAACAAATTAACAATTCCAAATGCATTATGAAATGCTTATAAATTAAAATCGTATTAATTGGAGAATTAGCTTGATCGTTGGACACTCACTCACTGTATTACATATACGAGGGCATGTTCGCCTTTTGATTCACGCCATCTTCAGAGTTTGTATCCTTTCCACGTGTATATTCTCATATTGCATTTTATACGTGATACGTCTGAATATTATCCTGGAAAAGAACGTATTATGGTTATTTCCAGTCCAGCGAAGGTGATTTCAATTCCTGGCAATACCGGAAATAAGCCATTGTTGCCTCGATATTCACACTCTGACCGGATAACCGAAACATCTTCACCATCTATATGCGGTTCGATAGAATTCTGTTAAAAATAGAAATTTGGAAACGTACAGCGAGTTGCAGATGCACGATATCAAAAGTTTCATGCGGCAGAATGTGCATAGAATACAGTAAACAGACTTCTACATTTACACTCACCGGCATGAAAAACGGAGCACTTGAGATTTTACGATTCATTATTTAAAATATAATTTTTGGGTAAGGGTTCGTTTTAGCGAAACCCGAAACGGGCGTTGAGATTGGTGTCCATCGACGCGGATTGACGCCCTGAGTCAAACGATACCACTCCCAGACTGAGGAAACGCTCCGGTGAAAAACTACAGCACTTTGAAGATTCCAAACCTAACCTAACTTAACCAAACTAGTTGAATTA
This sequence comes from Callosobruchus maculatus, assembly GCA_951848785.1. Taxonomy (NCBI): domain Eukaryota; kingdom Metazoa; phylum Arthropoda; class Insecta; order Coleoptera; family Chrysomelidae; genus Callosobruchus; species Callosobruchus maculatus. The sequence continues at coordinate 153,145 of CATOUR010000352.1, forward strand.
TTGAAGCTAAAATGGGTTTTAATCGACTCGGCTTGAAGTCCTGAGACGAACTAGATCATTACCAGCGCGAGAAAACATTTTGGTGAAAGTCTACGCTACTTTGAAGTTCACAAATTCCAATAGCTTATCTAATATAAAGTAAGGAAATCGGTTGAGGTAAAAAGTTGTGTCTAGTGACTCAACCTGATATCTTGACTTCAATTGTACCAAATCCTGACTGTAAAACCGTTTATTTTGGTTCTCAATCGGAAATTACTCAAAATAAGTTCCTCTGGGCCCTACCCCCGCATGTTATGGAAAAAACTTGACAGGTGAGAATCCTACTTGGGAAACTTGTGGTGCTTAGACTATTGAAAATATTCAAAGGCAGTGACTTCTGGGGGGGAGGGCAGGGCCCCCCAGGCCCCTGTTATACATTTACACAAACCTAATTCAACATAATTCAACATAAACTAACCTGGTTTTCGGTTATTCATATTTCCTCAATAGCTTCTTAAGCATTTAAAGTATCATAACTTTTTATTTTTCATTTTAGGATGTTGCGACTGGTGACGTTGTGTTGTACTCATCTAGCGCTTTCGCACGATATATAATTTGACCACATATTTCATTAAAAATCATCGAAATATCGAAGTAATTTTGAGGTTAGGTTTGAAATTTTAAAGTGGCGCAAATTTTCATCGGAGCGTTTCCTCAGTCTTGGAGAGGTCTAATTCGACTCAGGACATCAAGCAGAATTGATTAAGACTTATTTAACGACCAATTAAATCGAATTTGACCTCAATAAGTTGACCGTTCGGCATAAGTGAGGTTAGGTACTGAAACTTTAAAGTGTCGTAGAATTTTACCGGGGCGTTTCCTCAGTCTAGGTCGTTCGACTCAGGGCGTCAATACGCGTCGATTGACACCAATCTCAACGCCCGTTTCGGGTTTTGCTAAAACGAACTCTAGCCAATTTTTGTAATGTTTCATTGTCGTAAATGCTTGCCCACAAGCTAAACATCAATTTTTAATTAATTGATAACAACAATCAATCGTTTGTTTGAAAAAGAAAACTGGATTTAATAAAAAGTGTACTAAAATGTAGATTGTATAATTGTATCACTCAAAAAATTTGACAGACGTTTGTCAAGTTTTTGCTCACTGACAATATATCCACTGAAAGACTGGACACTCTGTGTCTGAAAATTTGGCATGGCATTTTTGACTGACATCCGTGCCATCTATTCGGGTTGCGTGTGTCACTACAATGCATTCACGAATCGATTACAGGAAACTGTAGATATTCACAACCTAGATCAATCTAAAAAGTTTGGTGTAGGTGACCGACGATAGGTGGGGTAGGTTACGAAAAGAACGGGCTTTTTGAAATACCATATAAGCTGATTCAGCCTCCAGATAACGTGGTAACTTGTCGTGAACTTGTCATAACAATTTACCTTACGCATTCATTACCTGTTTTGAAAATTGACCTGATTAAAAAAGTTAAGGCGTTAATTAAAAAAAAATGAATTTGTCAAGTGGCATAATAATAAATAAAACTATGGCATTGTCCACAGCACATACTCCATTTTTTTTTAATTAGTGTTTTAACCATTTTAATCAGTTCAGTTTTGAAAATAGGTATTCAATGAGTTAGGTAAATTTTTGTGACAAGCTACCACGTTATACAGGACATTCAACTGATTATGTAAGAATGGGAATATATTAGATATGGATTACTGTAATAAAGCAAAACAAACTCTTTTGTAATTTATTTCAATACGACAATTGCTTAAATAAAGTCAGCTACACAAGGTACAAAAACAACTCATATAAAAGTAAAGCATGATTTATTCACTAGAATCACTATTTCATGATAATTACAATCCTTTGATGGCATATAATTTGAAGAGTAAAGAGGTAATATTCCTTAACTATTCATATTGATGCAGGCAAGATGTTTGTATATTTGTAGGTTGCCAATCCGTTCTAACTAGGGTCTCTGTATACGCTGATCAGATGGGATTTAATATCTGAAATAAAAAAATGTATTTTTAGACCATCGGACCTCACCTTCAATGCAACGGTTTGCCAAAGAGAGGGAATGCTGCACACCTTTATGGCAGCATATGTGATTGTGAACAGTAAGACAAGTTATATCAGTATGAGTAGTAGTGTTTAGTAATGCATTCAAATGATATATGTATATTTCATGTAGAAATGATCAATCTTGTATTAATTTTGCATCAAAATTCACAATACAAAAATGAGGTGAGCGGTATAAATCAGGCAAATCACTTACCTTCGCGCATCCACATACTTGCAATTTGGCGCAAGACAACGGCGTAAATATTTAGAACCCATTCCTAAATACATATAGACAACAATAGGCAGACAAAAATCTCAAAAGTAGTGCAAAATTGCAAAAAGACGCCAATCGACAAAAGCGAGCAACGACAATGTCAGTTACGACAATGGCTGTCAAAATGACGTTAGGCGTAACAATTGGGCCACTTCTATTGATGCATCTAGGAATCTGTTTGAAACAGAGTTGGCTGATCAATAGTTCACGCAACCCCGCTAGGTGTGCTAGGTGGCTAGCGCTAACGCCGCTACACAGGGTCCTCATTTGAGTTTCACCCCCCTGGTTTTGCTGTATTTGGCAAGCCGTTCACAAGTTTTGCTGCGTCTTTTTGAGTAAAAAATGTCTACTGTTAGTCCTCAAACCACGGCTGCTATGGTTGCGTTCATTCAAGACGGAAGAAGTGAGTGAGCGTTGCCCAACGTTATCATTCGGTATCAAATAGCACTGTGTACTGTGCTGTGTATTTATCTACGTTTTTGAAAACTGGATGTTACACTAGACGACTTGGCACTGAACCCCAACGAAGGACTAACGCTTATGATGATCGCTTTACCATCATAAAAAATCTACGAGATTGTCATGCTACAGCTAATGAAATCATAAATCGACTTCATCAGGTCCGAAATACCAATGTAAGACAAAGACTTGGTGAAGCCAATCTTGGTAGTCATAGGTCCAGAGTTTCAAGACATCATCGTGTAGCGCGACTTCAATTTGCGAGAAACCATGAACACTGAGGTGAAAATGAATGGAGGCGTATTTTGTTTATTGATGATTCTAGATGTAGCCTGAGGTCTCCAGCCGGTCGTGAAAGGGTATGGCGAAGATCACAAGAACGTTTTGCAGAATGTACCTTTAGTACTAGGGTAGGCTATCAAGAGGGTTCACTTATGGTGTGAGCTGGAATTTCTCTGGAGGTACGCATAGAGTTGTACATCATTTCAAGAGGGTCTTTAACTGCTGTCAGGTACATTGGTGAAATTCTGCAAGACTTTGATGTTCCTTATGTTGATTTTATTGGAAAAAATTTTGTTCTGATGCATGATAATGCGAGACCCCACATCGCGAGAATTACTCAACAATACTTAAACAATGTAGACATTGATGTCTTGGAGTGGCCAGCGTTAAGTCCAGATGCAAATCCAACTTAACATGTCTGGGAAAAGCTTGGGCGAAAAATACGACGTCGTATACCTGTTCCTTTAACCTTAAATGAATTGCACGCTCTTTTAGAGAAATGGAGGCTTATTCCTCAAGAAGACATTCGTAATTTGATTTTAGGTATACCAAGAAGAATGCACGCGGAGGCAACACCCCTTATAAAAATGCCTCCGCATAGGAAGGAACTTAGGAGGGGCCCTATTTGATGTCACCCAGGAGATTAACAAGAGCAGTCGAAGTACTATATGATTTTCTAAAACCTGACTGATGAACTGGTAACATCTCGTTTGAGTCACAGAAAACTGATATTTGTAATTAAGTGATTTTCTCTAAGACTTTGGAAAGTACACTCAACAAGCGTATCGGTGTAAGATCAAAAAAACCAACAAGATTCTTAACTGTTGTTATTGACTTCAGAACAGCAAGTTTCCACGATTTCGGAAAAAATCCTGTGTCTAGAGAGACATGAATTTGGCGTGGAGTAAGGAATTTCACAATACCTTCGTGTTTAAGTAACATGTAAGGGTAGTTTGTGTGTTTTGTAATTTTACACTTATATGTTGTTTGTTCCTGACCTGCACGTTGAAGACACCATAACAGCATAGTAAATTTTTTTCAAAATTGTGACGATTGCAGTAGAGCTGGCATTTTAAAGTCGTTGTACTCAATTTAGCTGCTGTTTTACATTGGCAAACCTCAACGTTGAAGCCCTGAAGGTGGCAGTAAGCATTGCCAAAAGCTTGCTAGTTAACACCAGAGTCTCATTCTTTAAGCAGTGATCCACAGTCATTTTACAAAATTTTGGTTGCAATTCCAAAATTTTCTCATCTAGATTAGGTTTTTTGGCCATAAGCTCCTTTGATTTTAAGTAAGGATGTATGACAGGTAAGGGCAGTTTTATCATGAATAAAGAAATAACTTTCGCGTTTGTGATGTGATGAATACAATTGATATTTGCATTTGCTGCCGTTAGAGGGCGTAAACTGATAAATCAGGATGCAGTCGATTCACAAGTCGGCCATTGTCCGTTTGTCCACTTGAAGAGATGTCGGATTCGCTCCGGAGACTCTCCGGAAAGCTCCGGGGTCGTTTCCGATATAGTGAAAGGCAGCCGTTCGGTGTGTATAGGGCAGGCCCTTTTGTCATTCAAATGAGGGCGGATAACGGACCGAGAGGACGCCAAGGCACTGCGTACACCAACAGTGCTCACAGGGAGAAAATAAATAATGCTGATCGGTATTGGCGCATACAAGTGGGCACTACCGCACTACCATAACTAGTTAGTTCCCTGGCCAAAACTGAAAAAAATTCAAAGTTAAGGTCATTGATTGAATAGAATAGAATAGAATAGAATAGATTTATTTGACTACATTATGCAATACATTACATTTGTAGCACGTCAGTACAATAATTCGAAAACACATTATTAATTTAGTATTACATATAAGAGTAAATGACAAACATAAGAGAGACAAAATACATTTAAACACACAACAGCTGTTTTTACACTTCTACTCTGGCTCTCATGGTCTCCATGTACTCACGGATGGTGTAGAATGCATTTTCCTATAGGAAAGCTTTGATTGTGGCGTTGAACTTACTATAATGTAGATTTCTAACTGTGGCTGGTAACACATTATATAGTTCCAATTGCTGAGAATTTTTGGAAGACCTCTCCAAACGATATCTGGAAATACCAATTACCTTCGTTTATCGTTTCTAATTTTTGGAAACAGGATGTCGGGATTAACTCGAATCAATTTTTTAAACTCTAACACTAGAACTATGATAAAAATGCAAAAAAATAGTAAATAAAAGTACGTTTTTATTAAAAAACATAAAATGCATTAAGTTGATTGACTCAGTACTTCCCACACATAATGAATATACCATTTTATTATTTTTCCCATTGCATGAAGCTATAGTTTGAAATCCCCTTGCAACCAAATCATCGCCCACCCGCCTGCAAAAAAGCATCCAACACAAAAATACTCATAAATAGTTTCTTGCGTCTCCATCCTTAGAAGCTATGACGCCAGTTTTTTCCTGCATGCCTCAACTGGACGATGCGAAACGATCAGTAGCCTCCAAACCGTCTAAAAATGAAGTTTGATCTATTTTTGTATTTTTCGTTTTTATATTATTGCTGCGCCGCCACTGACGCGGTTTTTTGAAAACAGACGCGTTTTCCATTCTCGCCGCGCTGGTGGTGTGTCAAAATTTCATTAAAACCAATCCAATAATTTTCGCTTTACGCAATCTACATAGAATGAAATAAAGCAAAACTAGTATCTGAACATCACAAAATTGGTTTCTGTAATGGGCAAGTCAATGTTCAGACGGACCTAAAAAAGTATAATATGCCGCTAGGTATTTCTTTTACAAGTCAATGGATAGACTATTATGAATATAACAAATTTCCCAGTTTTACAACCCCCCACCACCCAACCACCCCAATTTCACCCCCACGAAAAGAAAAATAGAAAATGATTAGGAACCAGGAACCCCTAAAACGCCTAAAAACAAAATTTGAGCTGTTTTTCTATTTTAGTTTTTTTATTATTGCTGCGTCGCCACTGACCCGATTTTTCCAAAACATAAAAAATGTCAAAATTTCATTAAAATCAATTCAATAATTTTCGCGTTACGCAATATAGAAGGATCTAAAACAATACTCGTATGTATACATCAGAGATTCTAAGTTCCTTGGTTTCTATAATAAGCAAGCAAGGCATTGTTCGGATGGATCTAAAAAAGTGTATTATGCTGCTATGCTTTTCATTCACAGGTCAATGGACAGCCTATTATGAATACAACAAATTTTGCAGTTTTACAACCCCCCCACCCCCGATTAACCCCCACCCAAAAAAAGTAGAAAATGATCAGGGACCCCTAAAACACCTAAAAAATGAAGTCGTTGATTGACTCAGTACTTCCCACACATTACGCTGATACCAGTTTATTATTTTTCCATAGCATGAAGCTTTGCAACCAAATAATCGCCAGCCCCCCCCCCCCCTAAAATTGTCAGATGCCGCTAGGTCTTTCCTTCACAGGTCAATGGACAGCCAATTATCGATACTACAAACCACTTCACTTTCACCCCCACCCAAAAAACTGGTAGGAAATGACCAGGAACCCCTAAAACATCTAAAAACCGAATTTGAGTTGTTTTCATACTTTTCGTTCTTTGATTATTGCTACGCTGACACTGACACGATTTTTAACAGACATGCGCGTTTTCCATTCTCACCACGATAACAACATACTGTGTCAAAATTTCATTAGAATCAATTTAATAGTGTCCACGTTACAAAATACAAAACAATTTAAATCAGTTAACCTTAGTTTCCTTAATAGGCTAGGCAATGTTCGGATGGACCTAAAAAGGTGATTTGTGTCGCTAGGTCTTCCTTCACAGGTTAGTGGACAGCCTATTATGAGTACAAGAATTTTTTTTATTTTTCAACCCCCAACCCCCCAACCACCCCAATTTCACCCCCACCCAAAAAACGCAGAAAATGATCAGGAACCTCTAAAACGCTTAAAAACGAAGTTTGAGCTGTTTTTATATTTTTAGTTTTTTTATTATTTCTGCGCCGCCACTGGCAGGATTTATCAAAACCATACGCGTTTTCCATCTTCGCTATGGTAGTAATACTGGTTCAAAATTTCATTAAAATCAATTCAGCAGTTTCCTCGTTACAACGATGTAAAGCAATACTCTCGTATGTTTACATCAGAAAAATTCTAAGTCCTTTGCTTTCTCTTTCTGTAATAGGCAAGGCAATGTTCGGATAGGCCTAAAAAAGTTATTTATGTCGCCAGGTCTTCCTTCACAGGTCAGTGGACAGTCTATTATGAAAGCAACAAATTTTTCAATTTTACAACCTCCCACCCCCTCACCACCCCAATTTCACCCCCACCCCAAAAAAAAGTAGAAAATGATCAGGGACCCCTAAAACGCCCAGAAACGAAGTTTCAGCAATATTTAATTTTTTTGTTTTTTGCTAATTACTCCGCCGCCTATGCACCGATTTTCAAAATTATACGAACATTACCTACTACGACCCCACAGCATACCGCTGCCCAAATTTCATCACAATCCATGCAGCGGTTACTGAGATTACGACGTTAGAAAAACGCCAACAGACGGACCGACAGACAGACAGACCGACAGACAGACCGACAGACAGACCGACAGACAGACCGACAGACAGACCGACGGAAATGAGTGACGTGGATTCTCGTTATGTAGACATCATAACATACCCAAAAAGCGTATTATCTCGAAATTGGAAATTTTCGCGATCACAATACTCCCCTCACCTATCGGTGTGGGAAGTAAAACGAAGTTTGAGAAATATTTGAAATTCTTTGTTTTTTGCTAATTACTCCACCCCCGTACAACGATTTCCAAAATTATATGAACATTACCTACTACGACCCCACAACATATCTCTACCCAAATTTCATCACAATCCATGCAGCGGTTACTGAGATTATGATGTTAGAAGAATGCCAACAGACTGACGGAAATGAGTTGTGTGGATTTTCGTTATGTAGACATAATGAAACGTCCAAAAAGTGTATTATATCAAAATCAAAAATTTTCGCGATCACAATACTCCCCTCACCTATCGGTGTGGGAAGTAAAACATATTTTTACTTTCAAAAAGTAAATATCAAACCACATCAACTTTGGTTATAAAACATAAAATTTAGAACAGGAACAAGCTCATATTTCCGAATTGTCAGGCTTTTAAAAATAGACATTGTACATAAATGCATCCTTAATGAGCTATGATTCCCTAAACGTAACAAAACACAAAAAATTGTCAACACTAGTAGAGGCTTTCACATGTAATATTTTTGAAACCTGAAACGCACCAAACAAGCTAACAAACCTGAAAATGTACAAAAAAATGGAGTCAAGTTGATTGACTCAGTACTTCCCACACATTACGATGATACCAGTTCATTATTTTCCCATAGCATGAAGCTATAGTCTGAAGTCCCTTGCAACCAAATCATCGCCCATTTGCCCGCAAAAAAACACCCAACACAAAAACTCTGGTAAATAGTTTCTTGCGTCTCCCTCCTTAGGAACTAGGACGCCACAGTTTTGATTCTGCATGCGATGCGAAATGCTCAGGAGCCTAGAAACCGTCTAAAAACGAAGTATGAGCTGCTTCTATATTTTTTGTTTTTTGATTATTGTTGCGCCGCCACTGACACGATTTTCTAGAAACTGACGGGTTTACCATTCTCTTCGCGATAGTAATTCCTGTGTCGGAATTTCATTAAAATCAATTCAATCATTTTCGCTTTACGCAATATGCATAGAACGAAATTAAGCAACACTTGTATATGTAAACATCACAAAATTCTAAGTCCCATGGTTTCTGTAATAGACAAGCCAATGTTCAGATGAACTTAAAAAAATAATATGCCGCTAGGTATTTTTTCCATAGATCAATGGACACACTATTATGAATACAACAAATTTTTCAGTTTTACAAGCCCCCCACCCCCCAACCACCCCAAATGCACCCCTACACAAAAAAAAAGTAGAAAATGATCAGAAACCCCTAAAACGCCTAAAAACAAAGTTTGAGCTGTTTTTATATTTTTGGTTTTTTTATTATTGCTGCGCCGCCACTGACACGATTTTTCCAAAACATACGCGTTTTCCATCCTCGCCTCGGTAGTAATACTGTGGCTACGTTTCATTAAAATCCATTCAATCATTTTCGCGTTAAGCAATATAGAACGATCTAAAACAATACTCGTATGAATACATCACAAATTCTAAGTCGCTTGGTTTCTATTATAAGCGAGGCAATGTTTGGATGGACCTAAAAAGGTGAACTATGCCACTAGGTCTTTCATTCACAGGTCATTGGACAGCCCATTATGAATACAACAAATTTTTCAGTTTTACAACCCCCCACCCCCCAACCACCCCAAATTCACCCCCACCCAAGAAAAAGTAGAAAATGATCAGGAACTCCTGAAACGTCTAAAAACGAAGTTTGAGGAATATCTATTTTTTTTTGTGTTTTGCTAATTACTGCGCCGCCAATGCACTGATTTTCAAAATTTTGGCAGCATTACCTACTAGGAACCCACAGCATATCGCTGCCCAAATTTCATCAAAATCCATGCAGCGGTTACTGAGATTACGAGGGTAGAAAAATGCAACAGACAGACAGACAGACCGACGAAAATGAATGACGTGGATTTTCGTTATGTAGACATCATAAAACGCCCAAAAAGTGTATTATATCAAAATCAAAAATTTTCGCGATCACAATACTCCCCTCACCTATTGGTGTGGGAAGTAAAAGTACCTGAACTATACGGTAATTCCAATTACATCTCAAAGTCGTATAGTTTATCCTGTAAAAATCTTAATTTCCTTACAGATACTGCAAAGAGTAAGTTTTTTATGCAGAATTATTCCACCCATATTTTAGTGTGCGTTTTCTACTCTTCTTTTCTGATTTTTTTCCAGCTTTTATGTCTTGACGGAGAAAGCTGTCTCAACCACTGACCTTTACTATCCCCAAACAACACATGCAGGGCTTAAAAAAGTCCTAATATCTTCGTAAATACACCTTAGCTGACTTAAACCGCTTAGACTCATAAGTTATACAAAGCGTCATAAATTAAAGTATTAACAAGGCAGATTTCAAAATCCCAGGGACTAAAACAGCTAGAGTTGGTTCGTAGCAAACTTCGCACATTTCCTTTTTCCTGGACCGCAGAATCTCGGGATTTCTGTTCCCGTATTACTTGGCGCATTAATTTAAATGACGGGGCAAGTTTGCCTGGCGGAAAAGACACAAAAAGATTTGTTTTCGGTGATTTATCATAAGTATGGAATACTGTGCTTGAACTCATGGATGAATGAAGTATGGAGAATTATTTCCAAACATCTTATCCAATAAAAAGGAGAAGAAGTATTGGTTATGCTCGGAAAGAGAAGCAAGGATAGGTGATGAGGTCAAATTAGTCCGAAACACATGTCAGTATTACTATACTATAACGTACAGCAAAATTGAGATTTAAATACGAAAGCTTGAAGTGCGCTTAGACAAACTCAATCTGATGTTTGGAGATTCTGTTTCGCAGAACGAGGATCAAAAATTTCCGAAATCCTTGATTTTCAGTTTCACCTCAAAAAGACTAAAATCTTTATTCGACCTTCTATCAAAATCGAATTGCGTGTTTCATATAATTTCAGGGTGCTGATTACAGACGTGGTCGATGTTTGGAGTTTCGGTCTCGTACAACGAAGATCAAAATTTTCCGCCACTCTTTATTTTCACTTTCAAAAAAAGTCAAAAAGTCTAAAATTCTTATTTGGCCTTCTATCCAAATGAAATTCCGTGTCCTAGATAATTTTAGGGTGGTATTTCAAATTCGGTCGATCATTTAAGTCTAAGTCCAGAATGAAGTTCAAAAATTTCCGACACCCCTATTTTCAGCTTCACTTCAAAAAATCTAAGACCTGCATTCAACCTTCTGTCAAAATAAAATCCCGTATCCTAGATAATTTCAGGGTGCTGATTACAAATCCGGTCGACGATTTGAGTTTCAATCTCGTAGAATGAAGATCAAAAATTTCCGTCACTCCTGATTTTCAGCTTCACCTCAAAAAATCTTAAATCTTTATTTGGCTTTCTGTCAAAATCAAATCCTGTATCCTAGATAATTTCAGGGTGCTGATTACAAATCCGGTCGACGATTTGAGTTTGAATCTCGTAGAATGAAGATCAAAAATTTCCGTCACTCCTGATTTTCAGCTTCACCTCAAAAAATCTTAAATCTTTATTTGGCTTTCTATCAAAATCAAATCCTGTATCCTAGATAATTTCAGGGTGCTGATTACAAATCCGGTCGACGATTTGAGTTTCAATATCGTAGAACGAAGATCAAAAATTTCCGTCACTCCTGATTTTCAGCTTCACCTCAAAAAATCTTAAATCTTTATTTGGCTTTCTATGAAAATCAAATCCTGTATCCTAGATAATTTCAGGGTGCTGATTACAAATCCGGTCGACGATTTGAGTTTGAATCTCGTAGAATGAAGATCAAAAATTTCCGTCACTCCTGATTTTCAGCTTCACCTCAAAAAATCTTAAATCTTTATTTGGCTTCCTATCAAAATCAAATCCTGTATCCTAGATAATTTCAGGGTGCTGATTACAAATCCGGTCGACGATTTGAGTTTCAATCTCGTAGAATGAAGATCAAAAATTTCCGTCACTCCTGATTTTCAGCTTCACCTCAAAAAATCTTAAATCTTTATTTGGCTTTCTATCAAAATCAAATCCTGTATCCTAGATAATTTCAGGGTGCTGATTACAAATCCGGTTGATGATTTGAGTTTCAATCTCGCAGAATGAAGATCAAAAATTTCCGACACCCCCGATTTTCAGCTTCACCTCAAAAAATCTTAAATCTTTATTTGGCTTTCTATCAAAATCAAATCCTGTATCCTAGATAATTTCAGGGTGCTGATTACAAATCCGGTTGATGATTTGAGTTTCAATCTCGCAGAATGAAGATCAAAAATTTCCGACACCCCCGATTTTCAGCTTCACCTCAAAAAATCTTAAATCTTTATTTGGCTTTCTATCAAAATCAAATCCTGTATCCTAGATAATTTCAGGGTGCTGATTACAAATCCGGTCGACGATTTGAGTTTCAATCTCGTAGAATAAAGATCAAAAATTTCCGTCACTCCTGATTTTCAGCTTCACCTCAAAAAATCTTAAATCTTTATTTGGCTTTCTATCAAAATCAAATCCTGTATCCTAGATAATTTCAGGGTGCTGATTACAAATCCGGTCGACGATTTGAGTTTCAATCTCGTAGAATGAAGATCAAAAATTTCCGTCACTCCTGATTTTCAGCGTCACCTCAAAAAATCTTAAATCTTTATTTGGCTTTCTATCAAAATCAAATCCTGTATCCTAGATAATTTCAGGGTGCTGATTACAAATCCAGTCGATGATTTGAGTTTCAATCTCGCAGAATGAAGACCAAAAATTTCCGACACCCCTGATTTTCAGCTTCACCTCAAACAATCTTAAATCTTTATTTGGCTTTCTATCAAAATCAAATCCCGTATCCTAGATAATTTCAGGGCGCTGATTACAAATCCGATCGATGATTTGAGTTTCAATCTCGCAGAAGGAAGATCAAAAATTTCCCTCACACCTGATTTTCAGTATCACCTCAAAAAATCTAAAATCTTTATTCGGCTTTCTAGAAAAATGAAATCCCGTATCCTAGATAATTTCAGGGTGCTAATTACAAGTCCGGTGGATGATTTGAGTTTCAATCTCGCAAAATTTCCGACACCCCTGATTTTCAGGTTCACCTCAAAAAATCTAAAACCTTCATTCGACCTTCTATCAAAACGAAATTCCGTATCCTAGATAATCTCAAGGTGGTGATTACAAATCCGGTCGACGTTTTGAGTTTCAGTCTCGCAGAACGAAAATCAAAAATTTCCGACACCCCTCATTTTCAGTTTTACATCAAAAAGTCTGAAATCTTAATTCGTCTTTCTATCAAAATCAAATCCTATATCCCAGATAATTTAGGGTGGTGATTAGAAATCAGGTCAATGTTTTGAGTTTCACTGTTTCAGCCTCGCAGAACGAAGATATGTGGTCCAGAGGAAAACCAATGATAATTTTGTTTTGTTGGCCCTCCGGAAAGGGAGGATGTACTATAGGCAAATAGTATCAAAGATGACATAGCTATTTTTTCTTATTTTTATTCCAAAGGGGGTATATCCCCCGTAGCTACGCCACTGGATTGAGTGCATTATAAACTACATCACATTAATATCTCATGATCTGAAAACAGCCCAGAAACAAAAATTAATTGAACCGCCCCATGAATGAATTATAAACAAGCAAGTTACATCCCCCTTCGTATCGCTCCCCGTCGTCCGGTGAGCCCTTCAAGTGTTCGGTAAACCCTTCGGATCAAAACACTACAAAACGAGTCCTTGGGGGTCTCCCTCTGTGTGTATCGGACTGCAAACGAGAATTGTCACCCGGCATGAAATATCGACTACGTCCACCCCTCACCCTCCCCGTCTGTAGGGTCGGGTGGGAGCGGTCCCTAGGTGCGCAGCCCTTCATGAATATTCACGAACAGGCGAGCAGTGGACGGCCCGATTTGGTTAAGGGCCGAAGACGGACTGTTTCATTGACTTTAGAGGGTGTTGCTATATTCACGCCTACGTCCATTTAGATTTGAGCATAATTTATGATACAAAGTGCTTCACTTCAGGCTGAGACATCGAGGTAGAATCCCAAGGAGACGCTATAAGGTTCAATTTCGCATAACAAAAACGGTAGCAGGAGGCGTGGCTAAGTGTGGTAACAATATGGACGCCTCGCCAGAGCCGGATTACTTTCTTATGTAAATAATTTTGAAAATTCATTACAATGATGATTTAAATATGAAGTATTGGGTTGATTTTTCAATCTAATGCGAAATTCGTAGTTAATTATATGAAAAAAAACAGGCTTTGTAGAGACAACATTCATCATCAATTGAATAATACAACTGTATTATTGCTACGATACGTTACACTTTATTGAGATAAAGATTACAAATGCGGTCCTGTGCATTGTTATTTTTTGCATACATACCTATGATATGTAATTCCTGTCGATTTCTTCTTACCCATGCCACCTCTGCTAGAGCAACTACGATAAGCACATGAAACCATTATTTCCTTTATGAATTCACTAGAATATCACTTAAAAATAACTAAAAATCTCGGTAAAAACACTCAAAAAAAGCAAACATGAAATTGTCAAAGAAACGTCAGCTGTTTGACATAAGTGTCGAATCAATATGGCCAACTTGCACCTGCTTTCAGCCACCTTATCGCGCCTCCATGGGATTCCACCTCGATGGGCTGAGACAACCCTTAAAAATGCTTGGAATGCCGATATAAACTCATCGGAGGCAAATGACCGAGAAGTTTAGCCTTTCACTGGTTGAAGAGATGTCGTAGAAGTCAGATATATATGCGTTGCTTTTAGATCTCAATCAGTGTCGACACTTCTATAATGCAGTTACGATATTATGTAGACCTGAGTAATGATGAAACCGTAATTACCTATACCAAATATATATTATAATAATTCAGAAAGCGGTAGGAGGTCAAAATAATCGAAAATACCAATTTGCAATAGATAAACACAAAATGAATTGATCTATTTATTAATAGTACTAATAATAATAATAGCGTTTATTATAAATATAAAATAAATAACACAATAAACAACAAGTGCCTCAAAAGAGTTAAAACTTGTGTTTGGGTATAAGGTAATTATTATAAAATAGAAGCAATACATAAGGGCTAATTCAGAAATATTTATATTTAAATATTATGTATTCTATAGATATTAGTAACAATAGAACATCCGATTATAGACAGACATAGACAATTTTGACTACACTAATGACCGTGTAACAGTGCAGCGAAAAATGCCGAAAGGGATAACGGTTATTCGACCCGTCGGGCGTCTTGAGAAGGATTAAGGTGTCCTTTGTAGTGTCGGCACTCGATAGGAGCACAAAAAATGTAAACAGCTCTTATATTTCTGACGCGTACTATATCCTCAACCTACCACTTTCAAACATGCCACAATGATGCTGTGCGACCTTTGTAATACCCGTTTTACATCGACATTTTCTCCGCGAATTTATTCATTGATCAATCTAGGGTCATCTTCAAGGTCAAACTGATTCTGTTTTACATCTGTGAATAGAACCATGGATTTTGTTACAGAATGCAGTGCTGCCAACACTGTTGCTGTGATATAATTAGCGGTTTTCGCAAGATCTATTTAACTCGTATTTGCTTGTGGCCTTTTGCCGGTAAAGCTCTCAATTTGATTGCGAGTTTTTATTTAGAAAATGTTTAATAATATACCGAGACGGGTATGCAACATGCATGACATGCATCATATGATTTTTAAGGTTGGCACTACCGAATTTTACGTCAAACTTGACCACAGATTAGAACAGGTTCTAAATCAGTGACGAAATCGAAGAAGTCCATTGACCTATTTGACGTCAAATTCCTGTTCTACTCAATTTTGACCACGAATTGAATCCACGAATTGAAACCATGGATTTATTGTTGATGAAAAGCCGGTATAAGGCCTTCGATTGTGGTTGAATGACATTCTGTTACATACGCGTGAATTCTATGGCGTCTGGGACCGTTCGTCGAATTCTTTCGTCCTTATTGAGGAAACAGATCACAGGCGGTTGATTTAGATGGAACTCTATCAATACTAAAACCTAATAATCATTGTGTTCCTCAAGGATCAAATATTAGGACTTTTTCTTTCCGTCACTTACTTAAACGATATTTTCCATCACCTTGCGCCAACCAAATGCTTGTGTTTAATTCTGACTTCACCGTTCTGAAAAACTTAGCAACATACGCAGAAAATAGAGCTGAAGAGTAGTTCACGGAAATAACTTGAAAATGATCAAAGAGAAATCTGAGGAACTCATTCTGTCGACTAATAGAAATGTTCTCACCAAAAGCTCAGTGACTTTGTTCGGAATCACGGTAGATGAAGCTTTCAAATGGGAATCTCATATACATATTCTTTGTGAAAAATTAAGTAAGAGTCTATTTGTATTGCGCCAGTGTGCAAAAAAACTCACAATGCAAAATCATACATTCTTCAAATGTCTGTAATTTAACAACCAAACAAGATATCAAAAAAGGCAATATAGGTTACAAAGCGCAAGCTTCCTTCTTCAATTTGCTTTTTGAATCATTACTGTAAGTTCAAAGGTAACTTCAGGAGCTTTGAAATGCGAAATTCATTTTTATGGTGACCTTTTGACCTTACCTTTGGACGTTTCGACCTTACCTTTGCATTTTTGGACTTATCTCCCCTCATCTTAGTCACACATATTGGAGAAAGGGAACAGAGGGCCACGCCTCCTCGCTTACACGGAAATACGTATTTTTTTGGATTCTCAATTTTGCGCGCTATACCCTACACTGAAAAAACGTGGGTATTTTTACAAAACAATTACAAGCACTATTGGAGCGATTATACTGTGTCATGTTGTAAAAATACAGTAAAGTTTAACAAAAATACAATAGTTTTGTAGATTTACTAAATTTTGTAGAAATGGTTGAGCATTTTACAGTCAAAAAAAAATAATTTTTTTCACGAAATATTTGTAAAATTACAAAACTACAAAACTACAAAATACAAATAATTCATTTTTTCACAAAATATTTGTAAAATTACAAAACTGTGTTGCATTTTTGGAAGACAAAATTACAAGACAATTGCCATTATACAAAATGTTTGTTTTTTTACAATCTTCTTTTGTAAATTTATAATTATTTTAGAAAAATACTTCAAAAATGTTAGTAAAATAATTGATTTCTTCGGTTGGTATCACTGGTAATTTGACTAAACCCCTTTATATGGCCACTTGCCCTCAGTACAGATTACGCGTTGCCAATGAAAGGTAACACTAGCGGGCGAAAAGAATCAGTTTGTGTCAATAGAGAAACAGCGGACGGGTCGTTATTTTATGAATTGTGTTTTGGAAGTGCCGGTATATAACGTGTAGTGGTGCTATTTGTGTTTGAAGTTTGAAGATTCATTGGATAAAATGGATACAAAATGCATTTTAACAAGGTAAGCGGCCATCTTGGAAATATGGCCACCCTGTATACAAAATTTATTTAGGGAAGCATTCATTTTTATTTTTCTTCGACATGATACGGTTAATTAATGAAAAAGTTTTCGAGTCATAATAGTTTACTTTACGAATAATATTTTCTTTAATTTCAGATGAAGGGAAAAAGAAAATTTCCATTTACAATGAAAAAATACAGCTCATCAATGCAAGGTCCTTTGAAGAAGCAATAAAGTTACTATTTGTCTTATATTTTAATTCTATGCGGATTAATCCAAAAAATGTTTCGGTAACTTTGGAAATGACTCAAACATATTTTATTAAAGTGCATCTTGACTTTAGGAGAAAGTCAAGTCACACTCTCAGTAGGAAAACGGTAATTTCTTTTATTGATAAACTGTTACGTTAACTAGCTGTTTGCCTGGCCAACAAGCTGATATAAAATGCTTTTTTGTCAGCCGATAAGTTGGTTTTCTATTTTATGTTTGTATAGAATTTTAATGTTGTGTTATCTTATTTTCATACATTAAATAAAAATATGTTTATAATCACAGCCTTTTCTTAAAACCTGTTATAATAGGTTTTTTGTAAGACTACAAAGTAATTTTATAAAATGAGGTAAAATTACAAAATAAATCATTAAAAAGTTTGTAATAAAACGTGTAATGGTTTTACAGTATAATCTAGTGATATTACAAGTAAGTTATGTGAAATTACATATCTTACAAAATAGTTTTACAAAATATATATGTAAAAAACCAATATGATATCCTTAAAATTGTATAAAATTGCATAATAGTTTTACAAATTATCATGTTATATCAGAAACAAATGTTGTGATATTACAAAAATGCGTTTTTGCGAATTTACAATATAAGAAAATTGCGAAATGAAATTACAAATAAGATCTGTAATATTACTAACAAAATCGGTGGCACTAAATAACCTACGATTTTGTTAGTAATTTTACAAAACAATTTTTAGAGTGTAAACCCTTAAGCGAATTCCTTCACAGGAAGGGTTACTAAGTGCCTACTACGGTACTTCTCACGCCGCGTTTTTGCCGCAGCGACACAACCGCAGATCTGTCCGTGGCTTTAAATAATAAAAACGCGTGAGTCGTGAAATCGAAAGTCGCTTTATCTCTAAAAGAACCCCCGCCCCGTTGTGTTAATTCGAATCGGAACCCCTGGGACGTAAATCAAGTGTATCGCTCGATGAATACACAATTCCCGCCGGTCGTACCTTAACGCCCTTAACGCGAATCCACGCCAGCGTCGTCGTCGGCAGGGTTGCCAGATGGATTTTTTTCTTTTCCTAGATTTTTGACTTCAAATTCCCTAGATTTCCCTAGATAAATATATGTAATATATTTTGGGGTATAAATGAATTATTAGTCATTCAGTATATATACAATTCTTTATTTTTTGTTTTTTATTATACCAAAAAACGTACATCTACATTAAATATTGTATATACAAACAAAAAAATTTATAATACAAACACGCAGGCTGTTAACAGCAGTGGTCTGTATTTTTGTGGTGGTCAATGGAGAAGCTTACTAAATTTTTTTTATCGATTCAAAAGAAAATATAAGAAAAATAAAAGAAAATCGTGAAAGAAATATGAATATATCTCTAAAGACAAAAAAGTTATAATGTTTCAAAGTCGCGCTCCGCAGAAATATTTTTGGCACGACTGACCGAGTGGTGTGACGTCATAGCTCCGTAGCCGGTGCGGGCGGCCGCTGCCGCTGAGCCACACGACGCGACGCACGTATCAGACAACGCACACAGGCACAGCGTGGTGGTGGCGCCGTGAGCTGAGCAACCAATCGTCTCATTTGTTTTGTAGTTTAGTGCATATCAAATAATATTGCTACGATGAGTGACATTAAAAAAGGATGTTATAAAAAATACTGCATTGTTCCGAAGTGTGTGAGCACAACGATTAAAACACCTAATAAAGTTTTTTCCCACGCACCTGCATGCAAAAGAAGTGGTGCAAAGTGATAAAACGGGATTTAATAATACCAAAAAGTATAAAATATGTTTGTGAGGATCATTTTGATGCGAGTATACCATTGTATTTATCTTCTATTGATAAGTATTAATTATTATCAACTATATATGGATAGCTTCACTGGTTGTTAAAGATTACTTTACCCAATAGTAAATTAGTTAGTTCTTTTTTTTTCAATTTATTTGTACCTATTAATGAGTTACAAATATTGCCACCTCAAAAGCAATGCTTGTATGAGGTATAGGCATATACACATACGATAATTTAGCTAACCTATTGCATTTATCTTATCTGTTGAGTGATCATCAAAGCTTCTACTCAGTTTTGAAGTTAAATCCATCCTGTCTTTCGCCGGGACTGAAACGACCCTTCTGCAGCCTTCCACATGTCTTCGTTTCTTGAATAAATACATTAATAGGATATCTGATACATAAAATTTTGACGTTACGTATGCTGAATTACTTTACTGTGTTATATATTTCTATATTTTCGGATTCGTAACTTATGTTTTTGTTGATACAGCTTGAAAATGATACTGAAAATCTAATCAAATATAAACTAGTTGGTGGTACATTAAAGCTGAAAACTGAAGGCTGCCCTCATAAGTTTGACTGTCAAAAATTTGTTCATTCTAGAAGAAAACTCTGAGCATATGAAAAAAGGCGACGCGTAGAATGTTTAGAAAATTTATTGCAGAATGATGCTTCATCGACCTCAAGTTGGCAACCTTTCGAAGTAATTCAGTGTCATTCAATATACAAAGAGCCGGATGTACTAGAAAATCCACTATCTAAGGATTGCGCAGTGAATGTATCAGATATGATCCCGACAACAATATTTAAACAAAGTGCAAGTTGACAGCAAAGTTAAACAAAAAGATCAAAAAGTGCAAACAATCATGAGAAGGAAAAAAACGAACGATACAGAATATAAGTGTCTGATGACCATCCCCCAATCACCCGAGAGTTCTCCTTCAAAGGAATCAGTATCTTCTAAGAGTTGCTACAGTTCAGTTAGTTATACTTTAAATACAACAGTCATCCCTCAGTATTGCAAAGAGACAATAACAAAAATATCAACAAATGCTAGTTTTTATTTGCGTTTACCGGAAGGCGTTTATTTTCTCACGAAACTATTATCTTAAAGCGTTTCTAGATCAATAAGAGATATTTTAATATGACTTTGTCCTTTTACAAGTCCTTCTTCCGTTATGGTAAAAAACTAAAAAACACTTATTTAAAAATCAAATAATGTACATACAAAACACTCTACAGCTTCCACGATACCACGATACACAGATCTACGGCAGCGCGCGGCACAGACGGCTGGCTATGCGGATTGCGGAATCGTGACGTCACAGCCAAATTGAAGGCGGCAACTATTTCGCGCAAAATATGCAAACTTTAACTATTGATTTCTCTGCCATTTATTGACGGATTTCAAAAATTTTTTTACTGACTAATTACTTTTCGTCTATATTTTACGGATACGTAACTGCTTATTTTATTATGAGTATCATGAGACTTCTCCATTGTCAAACAGCTAAGCAGTGGTGCCAACAACACACTAATTGCCGTGTTTTTATGGATTTTTACTTACACATTTGCACAGCTGTACGGCATTGAAATTCCGATAAAACACGGCAATTTTGGTTGATTGGTTATCTTCTAAATTACAAAAAAAAATTACTTTTAATTGGAACACGGTTTTTTAAATAAAATTGTATTAAAAACGGCAATTCGTTTCTTATTGACACTATAGTCACTTGCCTCCTATTGGTATTGGCACAACTGAGCCAAGAGCTTACTGAGCTGCTTATTTTCAATTAAAAATAGACTATAGTTTAAAATCAGTCTGTTGATAAAAAGACAAAAATTTATTTACTAGTTTTTATTAAATGATTAGCTTAGCCATTTTTCTTTCCTTCATGAAATATATCAGTATTTCCCTATTTTCCATATTAAAAAGATAAAAATTCCCTATTTCCCTATTGTACCGTAAAATTCCCTAGATCCAGGGAAATTTCCCTAGGTCTGGCAACCCTGGTCGTCGGTAAATCCGGCGTTATCTTGAGAAAAGTGCAACCGAATTCCATCCGTTTTGTCTCCTGAGCACCAGAACGGCATACGGCATCAGATATCGAAGAAATACTGAGCGTCAGCGTTAGAGGGGAAAATCTGTATGAATATTAATAGCACCTCTCTACTTCTTTGCATTCCTAATGGAAGTTGAACTTCCCTCTGAATAAAGGACGTGGACCAGGAAAGAAATACCTACTTTGTCGTCGTGGATGCAGGGAGTAATGCCTCAAATAAATTTGGAGACGTTTACCTGTGCAATGTTAGCTTGTAGGTATTGTAGAAGTCAGATATACAGGGTGTTAATTAAGTATGTTAACAAACTTTAACCACGAATAGTACTCCGACAAATAGAAAGAAAATGTTATATGAACATGGGTCCGGAAATGCTTCCTAAGGGAGCCACGCCCCTTTCCATGGGGCACCCTGAAGACGGTTTTCCCTCGATATTCTCGAACCCATTCATAACAAAATTACGAAATTAGGTACGATGGGTAAACTTTTGACGCTGAATCTGATTCTGAATTCAGAATTTCATAATTTTAATCAGAGGCGTATCATACGGGAGGAGTTAACGGTAAAAATAACCCTATTTTCTAAGTGGTAATTTTTTTGACATTTTGATTTTAGAATATGGTATTTCAGAGATTTCTACGTAAAAACGATCTCCTGGTACATCTCGATAGGGCTAACCGTTTTCGAGAAAAATTCAAATTATTGAATACAATAGCCTGCATCGAGGCCTAGCTCCCTTAGGAAGCATTTCCGGTGTAACAATAAAAATGTTTCCTGATCAGATCATGAACTACCAGCCAACACTTTCATTACTCATAGCAACCAGCAGCTCAGTAGGTTTGCAAGAGACTAGGGTATGTAGGTGCGTGCGTGTGTGTAATGAAAGTGTTGGCTGGTAGTTCATGATCAGGCAACATTTTTATTGTTACAAATTGGCCCCACGTTGGCCGCCAATTTGTAACAATAAAAATGTTGTTTGGTCATGAACGACCAGCCAACACTTTTATTACACATAGCAACCAGCAGCTCGATCGGTTTGCATGAGACTAGGGTATGTAGGTGCGTGCGTGTGTGCGTGAATGTGTGAGTCTCGTTAGCTGCCAAGAAATGAAAAATAGGACAACAATGGTTTAATAAAGATTTATTTCAGTATATATATGAATGCAGTACATTTTATTTTTTTTAAAAAGAACACTTAGCTTCAGAAGGAAGTCCAGGTAGTGCCCTTCCGAAAAGAAGGTGTTGCTCCAGAGGACTGGCTTCTTCGGAAGGAGTTCAGGTGGTGGCATGGAAGAGGTGTGGTCCCCCCAAAGAAAAGTTGTCTTCATTTTGACACCCCGAGAAAAAGAAGGTGGCTTTGGTGGTGGCACCCCGACAAAAGGTGTTCTTCATGGTGGCACCCCGAGAAAAAAAGTGGTCTTCATTGTGGCACCCCGACAAAAAAAGGTGTTCATGGTGGCACCCCGACAAAAATGTGGTTCTCCTGTGAAAGAGTTATGGCTGGTATTAGCACCTTGTGGAGAACTTCACAGGACTTCACGATCTGTTTCTGAAGTATGGATCTTCATGCGTTCTTACATTTTGATAAATTGCATTCATATACTTCAGAGACAAATCTATGAAGTAGCATGGGGGAATAAAAAAGCCAAAAAGCAGATAACTTTCAAATGTTCACATGGTATAGATTAAAAAAAAATATATAGATATATACAAGAGCGAATAGATAGAACAATAGTTAAAAAAAATTCTTAAATGCTTTGTATTTTCAGTCCTACCGGATCTTTTCAGATATATAGTGATAAATAAAATAAATGTACAAGGTATGTTCAAAAATTTACAAACTTCTTCCTCACGCCTTGTAAAACAAAGTTACAAAAATGTCCAACAGATCTTTTCATTGCGTTCTCAGTTAGCAAATGTGAGTGCTAGGTATTTTTACGTAAGGAATAACATAAAAAAAATGTGAAACATTAAATACACACAAGATAAGGCATCGTAACACAAAAATATATGGCTAGAAATAAAGAATAATGTTCAGCGACTCTTTTGCTAGATAATTGATAAATATACAGTGTATGTGTATGATTGACTTGATATTTAAAGATTAAAATGTTCGCCATCACATGTTCATGGAAAAAAACGTATAAATCGGAAAAATCACATTCCTACACATAGCTGTAAAATAAAAAGTAAGAGGACTAAAAATATGGCAAACCATAGCTATCAAATCGTTATGATTACCTTGATCATCACATGTTGCACACACACAAAAGATTGTCTTAGAGAGACATAATTATATTAAGTGTTAACTGCTTGAGTTCAGAAAGCAAAAGGAATAAACCATTACATTTAATCTAGAAGCTAACTTCGGTAGACAGAGAGGGCATACCCCCCCACTCATTAGATTTTCCCAAAATTTGGCGCACTTGCGCAGTGTGTATAATTAACAATATTTGCAGCTCAAGGAAGTAGAGATGGGAAAAAGGTAGAGGTGAGAAGCATAATAGTTATAAAAATGTACTAGTATAATGAGGAAGCAGTTGCCAAAAATCGAATTTGTAAACTATCTGTATATGGTAGCCAAGTAAATAATATAAAAATAATTTTGAAAACGGGTGAACCGTTACACTCGGCCCCACTTAACGAAAAAAAAATTTGAGAAACATTCGAGAATTTTTTTTTAAAAGAAAGTAAAGTTAAAGTTATCACTGAGGGATCAAAATCAACCATTTGTCCTGATAACAAAGTCAGATTATGTTTTCGTGCTTTCCCATGCAAATCTCAAGAAATTGCAGTTATCTACAACCTACAAAGTCTATCAAGGTGCATGAAAGAGCAAGAAGACGCAGGTAGAAAACAAAAATGTTGGAAGAGAAATGGGAAGAAAAAGAGATAGCCTCGAGTCTACCAAACAAGAGGGATGGTTATAGCACCAACTCGCTTAAGAGTACAGTGAAGCTGCACTGAATATGTACTACACAACGAAGACAATAAATTGTGAGGTAAAAAAAAACAAATGTACATAACCTATCAAACCCTAATATACTTAAGACCTAAAGAAAAAACTCGTCAAAACTTTGACAACAGACAAAGGGTTTCAAGACTAAAGACTAAAATAACATCAAGGTCGAAGCCTATAAAAAAAATCTAAATACCCTAAATAACTATGAGTAATTTTCGAACAAAATAGAGATAACCTTAATATTCTCAACAAAAGATTGTAAAATATTCCACTGAACAGATTCAAAAGAAAATTCAGATCTCTAAAGTATAAGTATAAAGCCAAACTATTTCTATTTATGAAATACGAAATAAAAAAAATTGTAACACCATAAGTGCTTCTATGAAAACCCAAAATAAAATTTAAAATTTTGATCAAAATATTTTCTAAGCACTAACTATAATTCAGTAATGTTCTGATTCAATAAAGAAAAATTGCAATCCAGTGACGTTCTGATTCGATTAAAGATCTCGTAATAATCCTGCAATGTTCTGATTCGATAAAAAGCATTATGATTCAGTGATCAGCAAAAAAAATGTTGGGCGCCAGCAGTCTAAAATAAGACTACAAAGAAAAAAGTAATCAAACATAAGCGCTTGAGTGACATCATTTCAAAGTCAAATACATGAAGTTTTTCAAGTGACAAACAACGAAGTAAATTCAGAGAAGTGTTGTGTCATATTAGCTTCAAAAGAATAGATCCACAAAGGATTAACAAGATTACATTCCAAAATCAATTCAGGGAAAATTGTACATCATATTGAATTCAGAAAAGTACATCCAAGGAAAAATTCATACATCATGTGACAATTTAAAATAGGCATAATTATTTAAGTGAAATAACTACAACAAATCTAATGTTCATTAATAAATTGATTCCAAAAAAAAAAAAAAATTCAAACATCAGTGTAAGTTTAAGATCTAATCAAGAAAATCTATTAAAGATTGTATGAGCCAATACAATAGAAATCAAAAGCTTGAACTATTTGTGAGCATGTAAGCACAAGGATCTTAGTCGATTAAAAACTATAAGGTTCAAGTAAGCTAAAAATCGAAGATTAAATGCAAAATTTCAAGAAATGTTACCAAGATTTTAATCCATCAAATATCAGATTACTAAAACTGTAACAAACTCACATCAAGTTATGAGTGCAAAGCGAAAATCGTAAAGTTATAAATTCAAAGTGATTTTAAAAAAAACTAAACTGTGATAAGCAGATCACATGAAAAAAAAATTAAACACGAAAATCTCTAGCCTGCAAAAGTCAGTCCAAGTACGCTGCAGATTTATAGAAACGCATACCAGGATAACTAAAGAGGATAGAGACAATCAGGGGTAATTTCGTTCATGAGAGCTAAGTGAAAAAAATTTTTTTTAAAGCCGTAAATTTCAAAGTGATTTTAAAGTCATAAGAAATCTACTATACTGAACATTGAACAAGTACCATGAAAATGAATCACACATGAAAATCGCAAACCTACAAAAGCTGCTCCAAGCACGCTGCAAATTTATAGGAACGCATACCACGATACAGTCAAGAGGATAGCAACAATCAGGGATGATTTTATTCATGACTGAAAATTCAAAAGTTGAATAAGTGTTTGATGAGCTCACACAAAGTTGAAATGACATGGCATGGCATAAATGAACATAGGATTTCAGAAATCTACCAACAACAATGTACAATACAATGTACCACATCAAAAGTGTTTCTTATACGCCAGAGGCTTCAAGATCTGCCCGAAATACGCCAGATTTATAAGTATGCATATTACGACAGACAAGTGAACAGAAAATGCATATAGAGAAAACGCTTTCGATTCAAGAAACAACATAGGACTTACATCAGTCTCTATAACACAAAATTTGGAAAAATTCTATAACAAATAATATTTCTGACATGTTACAATATACTACGAAATGCAATCAATTTATACTACAAATTAAATCGATTAATCAAAGTTTTAAGAACTATCAAAAATATCAGTGAAAATTTAAGTGTGCTCACAAATGTTCAGTACGGTTAAATTTAAATTTGATCAGAATTTGGAAATTGGATATGGAATTATAATTGTCACACAAGAATTTTTGGACTAGCGTAGTTCAAAAGGTTGAAGGCGGTCTTAAATGTCCTAAAGAGATCTATTAGCAGACTCTTACTGCTGCCTAGAATTTTTGAGAGGCGCTGGCTAATTCTTTCTTTGACACTGACGCTTGAAGGGAGAATAACGGCGCATTTTCCTTTCAGACGTCTTGCATCTTCGCCCAGTACAGCAGGGCGTTTGAAATTTTGTAACTGGGACTTATAAACGAACATAAGTACTGAAATCAATGGTAC
Source organism: Callosobruchus maculatus (assembly GCA_951848785.1). Taxonomy (NCBI): domain Eukaryota; kingdom Metazoa; phylum Arthropoda; class Insecta; order Coleoptera; family Chrysomelidae; genus Callosobruchus; species Callosobruchus maculatus. The sequence continues at coordinate 179,839 of CATOUR010000352.1, forward strand.
TGATCACTATCTGTATCTAAACTCGTTTAGGCATAGTTACCTTAAAAGAACCTCAACTAGAAAATGGAGAGACAAAAGTTAACAAGAAGTGCAATACTAAAAATATTAAACACTTCATCAAAAGATAAAAAAAAAACACTCGAGCATGTATGTACTTGAAAACATTAGAAACTAGTATTCTGGAGCGATACTCAAAACCTTAAAATTATTTATCTGGCCTCGACAAATATGGCTGTCCTTATCAGTCATTCAAACAAAACAAAACAGAGACTAAAATGCTCTAACTAGTATCAAAAATATTTACCAGATAGAACAACTACACATCAATAAAGCTCCAGAATGAAAACAATCGCAACACAAAAAAAACAAAGTACCTACAAGCATTTACTTAATAAAGGATCAAAAAAAAATTTTTTTGACATATCAATATACTTTATATGTGTATGTGCCTGAATTCATGTGTTAACCTAGGAAATTAAATATATATGCAAGTATATAATTGCACATATATAACCACCCTTCTATAAATAACAAAAAACTCTAGTCAGCTTATGAAAATTTCAACGTATAAATGAGTTACTAAATAAATGTACCTAAATAGGAAATTACCAAAGAAAAATGTAGTGAATTGTTGTCCAAATACCACACAAAATATATAGCTACAAAAAAAGAGCAAACCATACAAAAAACTGTAGGTATGTGTTTATGACCTGTTAATAATATACAAACGCCAGATATCTTAGAGAAGCATTTACAACATACGCTCAGATTTAAAAATTAACGCTTACGCGAAATGTCTCAAGACAGTACAAAAAATAATGCATTAGGAAATAAAATCTCAGTCATAAATAAAATATACTACTAGACAAGAATCACCAGAAAAATTTAAATAATTACAAATATACCTCAATAGAAAAAAAATTTGAAAATGGAAAATTTGGACCAACAATCACCCTGAAAACTACAAAAAAAATATAAGCTGATAATAGTTAAAGAAAATTGAATAATGAAATATATAAGCCAAATGAAAGTACTGCATCAAATAAAAATTATTAAATGGAATTTTGAGTCAATGACCCGAAATGGAATTTTGAAAAAAAGTTGTCCAATTTTCACCTCAAGACAGCTCCAAGACTCCCCAGACATAGCCCATATCTGGCCACACGTTGGCAGCGCCAATTTGTAACAATAAAAATGTTGCCTGGTGATTTTTTTTTCTTAAAGTTTTATTTAAGACATAATGTTACAAAGTCAGTCTTGAATATATAAAATTATATAATGAGAATTTAACAGTAACACATTATTTGGAAATTAAATATTTTGTTTATATCAGTGTGTCCATATCTTTTCACTTTATTCCATCTATCCCGTCGTATTAGTTCCAGAAATTCATCAAGATCTCCCTTTTTATCTAAATTATTATAAACGACTGCCTCACAAAACCAAATCCATGTATTCAGCTTACATTTGGGCTTCATATCAACCAAGAAAAGTTCATATATATTTTTATTTTCAACGTTCACACCAAATTTACTTCTGCTATATTGCTGCCACCATTTTCACACAACGTCAGCCTGTCCACACTCCTTTAGTCGATGTTTCAAGTCATCTACCTTTTTGCATTTACTGCATAAGTCTATCTGATCTAAACCATGTCTTGCTAACTTTTCTCGACAAGGACAAACATTATTTATTGCCTTATATGTTGCCCCTCTCCATGCTGTGTTTATGTGTCGATTTGAAATATTGTTCCATATTTTTGGCCAGTGCAGCTGTAATTTTTCTCGTATTTTTGGAGGCATATAGTTATTTAACATCACATCTTTATATATGAGCCTAGCGGGCCATGCTGCTTTTTGTATCATACTCCATTCCCTCACCTTTGTAGACATTATTTTAAATGAAGGGTGTATTTTGCCTTGGTTCTGAATATTAAAAATACTAACTAACAGTGATTTATAGTATATTTTGCTACCAGATTGTTGCCATGACTCAATATTTTTCTTTCTAGGTAATACCAAGGCCTTATTTTCAACATCTATTAGCTTTATGCCTCCTTGTTCATGTATGTTGTACAGTTGCTTCCTTGCCACCCTGTATAAATGTCCTCGCTATATATATTTCCCCGTTATCAGGCCTATTTTTTGCGCCCAGTTTTTTGGTAAGGGCAAAATTTGTGCAATATACCACACTTTGGACATTATATAGCTGTTTAAATACCATATCTTTTTTATTAAATCTAACTGTCTTAGATTGTCTGAAAATATTTTCGCGTGTATACAATCATATTAGTAAATTTTTTTGTAAAGGTTATACCCAGAATTACTACCTTGTCGTCATAATAAAACAGATTATTCGCGGGTTGTTGTGTATTCCAGTTTCCTAATGGTAAAATTTTTGTTTTATTTAAATTAACTTTTGCGTTGGATCCACCTTCATAAATTGCTAAAAATTTTTTTACGTTTACAAGATCATTCGCATTTTTGAGAAATATTGTTACATCATCCGCATATGCGGAAACTTTATACGTCATATTATTCAAAGTTATGCCGTGATTTGTAAAACTACAAAGTCTAATGAATGGTTCTATGCTAATAATAAATAGCAACATGGAGAGGGGACAACCTTGACGGATAGAACATTTAATTGGGAAGGGTTGTGTAAGATGTCCGTTAATTAATACTTGAGATTGAGCATACCTATACAGATCTTTAATCACTCCTATAATCTGTAATGGAAAACCACAGGTTTCTAGGACCTTCCAGAGATAATTGTGAGCCACTCTGTCAAACGCACGTTGCAAATCTAATGCCAAAATAGCAGAATCTTGGTTTCTTTGTTCTGCATCTATTACTACATCCCGGATTAACATAATATTATTGAATATGGATCTCTCTAATCCACATGTCTGTTCTTTCCCGATTATTTTATTTAGCATGGGATTAATTCTCTTCGCCAGGATTTTGGTTAGCAATTTATAATCGGCATTTAATAAAGCTATCGGTCTGAAATGTTCAATTTTGTTAGCGTTTTTACACTTAGGTATCATTACAATGATTGCATCAGAAAATTTTTGCGGCATATTGTTTCCATTTACTAGTAATTCATTGTATACATTCAACAAATCTGTGTGCACTAAATCAAAGTATTTACAGTAAGAGTAGGTCAAACCATCTGGTCCAGGGCATTTTTTCTTCTGTGAATCCTCAATTGCTTCAACTAGTTCTTTTTTGGTTATTTTTTCGATTATAGACTGTCTGTCCGTTTGCATCAGCGTTTTTCTTGTAGGTGCCAAAAGACAACGTATGTCTCTTTCGTTGCCTACTTTCTCTGAAAATGTTTGTTTGAAGCTTTCAAATACTAACTTCAACATTCCATTGGTGGATGAGACTTTGTCGTTACTTTGATTATATAGAGAACTAATGTTTTGTTGTTGGTATCTTTTTTTCATTTTCACCACTTCATATAAAGAAAGTCTATCTGAATCGTAATCTTGATTTTTTTCGCTGTATTCTCTTTTATCTGCTTTTCTTTTATATTGAATATGGTATTTTTAATCGCTTTGATCTCGCTAAGAACATTCTCACCTTTTTTAAGTTTGTCATTCAGTTCATTTAAGATGAACCACCAGCCAACACTTTTATTACTCATAGCAACCAGCAGCTCAATTGGTTTGCCTGAGACTAGGGTATGTAGGTGCGTGCGTGTGTGCGTGAGTGCGTGAGTCTAGTTAGCCGCCAAGAAATGAAAAATAGGACAACAATGGTTTAATAAAGATTTATTTCAGAATATATGACTGCAGTACATTCTATTTTTTTTAAACAAGTACTCATCTTTGGAGGGAAGTCCAGGTAGTGCCCTCCCGAAAAGAAGGTGGTGCTCCAAAGGTGTCCTGATGTTGGCACCCCGAGAAAAGGTGGTCTTGACGGTGGCACCCCGAGAAAAGGAAGGTGGCTTTGGTGGTGGCACCCCGAAAAAAAAGGTGTCTTGATGTTGGCACCCCGGAAAAAAGTTGTCTTCATGTTGTCACCCCGAAAAAAAAAGGGTGGTTTCGATGTTGGCACCCCGAAAAAAAAAAGGTTGTCTTGACGGTGGCACCCCGAGAAAAAAAGGTGGTTTTGACGGTGGCACCCCGAGAAAGGAAGGTGGCTTTGGTGGTGGCACCCCGACAAAAAAGGTCTTCATGTTGGCACCCCGAAAAAAAAGGTGGTCTTCATGGTGGCACCTCGACAAAAGGGTGGTTTTCCTGTGAAAGGGTTATGGCTGGTATTAGCACCTTGTGGAGAACTTCATAGGACTTCACGATCTGTTTCTGCAGTATGGATCTTCATGCGTTCTTACATTTTGATAAATTGCACTCATATACTTCAGAAACAAATCTTTGAAGTAGCATGGGCATGTTAAAAAGCCAAAAAGCAGATAACCTTCAAATGTTCACATGGTAAAGATCAAAAAAAGAAAATATAGATATATACAAGAGCGAATAGATAGAACAATAGTTAAAAAAATTCTTAAATGCTTTGTATTTTCAGTCCTACCGGATCTTTTCAGATATATAGTGATAAATAAAATAAATATACAAAGTATGTTTAAAAATTTACAAACTTTTTCCTCACGCCTTGTAAAACAAAGTTACAAAAATGTCCAACAGATCTTTTCATTGCGTTCTCAGTTAGCAAATGTGAGTGCTAGGTATTTTTATGTAAGGAATGCCATAAAAAATTGTGAAACATTAAATACACACAAGATAAGGCATCGTAACACAAAAATATATGGCTAGAAACAAAGAATAATGTTCAGCGACTCTTTTGTTAGGTAATTGATAGATATACAGTGTATGATTGTTTTGATATTTAAAGACTAAAATGTTCGCCATCACATGTTCATGAAAAAAAAAATGTATAAATCCGAAAAATCACATTCCTACACATAGCTGTAAAATAAAAAGTAAGAGGACTAAAAATATGGCAAACCATAGCTATCAAATCGTTATGATTACCTTGATTATCACAAGTTGCACACACACAAAAGATTGTCTTAGAGAGACATAATTATATTAAGTGTTAACTGCTTGAGTTCAGAAAGCAAAAGGAATAAACCATTACATTTAATCTAGAAGCTAACTTCGGTAGACAGAGAGAGCATACCCCCCCACTCATTAGATTTTCCCAAAATTTGGCGCACTTACGCAGTGTGTATAATTAACAATATTTGCAGCTCAAGGAAGTAGAGATGGGAAAAAGGTAGAGAGAGAAGCAAAATAGTTATAAAAATGTACTAGTATAATGAGGAAGCAGTTGCCAAAAATGGAATTTGTAAGCTATTTGTATATGGTAGCCAAGTAAATAATATAAAAATAATTTTGAAAACGGGTGAACCGTTACAAACAAGCAAGCAGCGACGTATTGCTGTGTCTCGATGGAACTGTTGGCGAATGCTCGTTAAGCTAAACTTTGGGCTTCGTATACAGACGTGGTCAAATCCTCCTTGTCTTGCTGCGTCCGGATGTACAGATGGACATGCAACAACTCTGTTAAGTGTGTATCTCCAAAGCGCAACTTTAGTGCAATGTTATCTTGTCATAGTCACTTAGATCTGAAGTGGAGGGTTTTTCCAAAATAACTGCTGCAGGGTCTCTGAACATTGATGTAAGCGCACAAGCATTTTCGACCAGTTACTGTCTGGAGTGCCAAGTCCATCTACTTGGCACCATTTCTATATATTCTCAGCTATTCGTTAGTGGAACAAGAACAGCAGGGGAACGACCACTTTACTGCGTCAATATTTTTTCGATACGCTTTCTGGCTCCCGATCAAAACGTCAGAGCTTCCCGGCCAGTTTATATGTTATACCCTCGACCCGAATGAAACAAAAACATACTCCCGATCTGTTAAATTCTGTTCTGTTTTTGTTTGGACGTTAAATCCCCCTAGGGGTTTGAGAACAGGGCGCCAAGGCAACACAGATATTGAGTACTTGTGTTCTAAACTTTGGCGTAAATATAACGTGGTGAGAACAATAGGGAACCAAACTTTGGTTATTAACCAAGTCTATCTGTTATAAAAGCAGCTATATGATGAACAATTTCACAGGAGGATGCTGTACAATAAATGGAATACACATTGAAACTATTTGAGTTTATTTAATATGAGAAATTTTGCCTCTAGTGATATATGTTTAGTCCAAGCAACAGACAAGTTCAGTCAAGTGACAATACGTAGACTTAATTGCAAACCCAATGAGTAAGACCAGACCAATTTTTATCAGTTTATCTTTTGTTAAAAATTGATTGCTTTTTTGGAAAACATATGTATTTCCACCATTCTATCCTTCGGTTCAAAATACTATAATACAATTTCGCCAAACTGCCTTGATGTATTGACCTAAAGCTAAAAAGGACCGAAAATATGATAATGAAAAGGTTTTCGTTGATTACTTCACGTTATATTGAAAAATAAAAAAAATGCGTTAAGTCTTTTTCATTTTAAAAATAAATTTCTTCAGCCAAACGCTTTTTTATCAGAGTATATTTTTAGCAATGAACATCTCAAACAGATTCTAACGCTATCATTGCCTTTTTCTCAACTCTAACACTCCCTTTGATTTTAAGCATGACAATTTTTTTCTATATTCAAGACTATGTTTATCGACAGTTCTCACATCGCTTGTTTGGTTAATAATATTGTCGCTTCTTTTACTTTTCAAGTCAAATTTGATATCCGTTTTTGCTTGCTTTTACAACGAAAAACTAGTATGTCTCTCAGCACCGTAGGTCTGTCTGTCTGTCTGCATGACTGGTGTTTATTAATCTAATCTATAATTCGAAAGGTACTAGAAAAATGTTTACGACATTATCATACTGTTATTTACGGTGGTGAGGACAAAGCTTGATGGTTTCTTAAAAATCCGTTCATTTAGCAGAGTAATAATGAAAAATGAATGGATATCCTTCAGCCTCGCTATTATAACTGGGACAGTATTAATATGGTATTAATGGAATTTATAATACCAGTTACTACTGCAATAAGGATGTAAAACTTTTACAGTTCGTGAAACTACCACGAAACTGTTTGCTTTAGCAGAAGCTTACAGGTCAGCTGTATAGCAAATTATAGCCAAAAGAATGCGATGTAAATAATTAATGCTAAGCTTTTGAGGTATCAATAGATTCCTGTTAGTAACATAAACTCAGTGCTGTACCTATTTTGAGCAATTTCGGGATGCGAGATACTCTGTGGTCAAAACATGAAAATATTTGCCAACACGAGAAAAGGCCAGGTCTTTGAGAGATCTAAAACTTGGGTTTGTTTTTTTTCGATTAACTGTTACCCTTGTGAATTATATAGCATATACATTGTGAACATCTGGCTTGATTGGGATAAAATTTTTGTAGCTTGCAATGAATCACAAAAATCAACATTCCCAATGAGTCGACCTCTGAGTTTTTTGTCAACAGAAATCACATCTAAGCGGCTCAAAATTAGCTCTGATTTGATTCCAGCAGTTCTCAGACTTTTGATGGGATCAAAGTTTCGATTCTGTTATTAGTGCGAACTAATAATGGATATCGTTCACTTAAGGCATACATACCCTCTACTATTTCCACAAACTAAAAATTTTTGTTCCTTTACTTCCTTAGTTGTATTGTGGTGACTTTGACTTTGAGTATTTTACTTGCTGGAATGGCTGTATCATTTTGTAGATCATGTTTTATGTCTTCTACAATAATTTCTAAGCTTTTCCATAAAAAAAAACAAATAGGCTGATTGCCTCTCAGCCACAACTCCTACGAACTTTTAAAGAAAGGTATCTGTTTCCAAAAGCTGCACTATAAAAGTATCGATCATATAATCATTATCATTTTCTTTAACCGAACGCTCTGCTAATACTAAAAACCGGAAACTAGTACCTTGCCTATCACCTAAATAAATACTTTTTTTCTCAGAACTATCCTGTCAGTGGAAAACAAAGCACCTAAATCTCGGTAAGAACTCTCTTACTGGATAATATTGGAAAAGCACTTATAAAGTACTAGCTAATCCTGAATACGTTCGGGAAATGAGGTTTTGAATTAAGAATTCTTTTTTGTTATAAATCGAAATATCATATATAAGTTTTATAACAAAACTGTTTTTGTTTTCTTTTTTTTCGCAATAATTCAAAAGTTATATCAAAATAAAAATGGGTTTTTGAATCGAGTACTGAAAACACGCCGACGCGACGGCTCCAGAACCCGGGTGACGTAACGATGGCGGTTAAGATGCTCCTTTGACCAACGACGTCATTCATCGACACTAGATTCCCAGCCAATCGTGAAAATACTTGCTAGTAGCTTTACTACTTTATTCGTATTGGTCTATACAAATAGTGCCACTCTGAAGGCTAGGCCTTGTGTAGAGTATTGGCTGAAATAATGTATATACAACTGAAATTTATGTCTCTAACCTACATGCTGCTACTTCGGCTCATTCCATTTGCCATACTAGTGTATATTTGTTGCAATATAGCTGATGAATGAAGTTTGCAGCTCGAGATGACCTCTACGATCGAAATAAATATCTTTTAGTACGTTTGAAATCAGATTACAGATTCCAGTAAGTAAATAAGTACCTAATCAAATATGTCACTTGTTGAAACTATCTGGTGCATGTTCGGCTGGCCTAGTGGTAAGAGTGTTGGGTAAATAATTTATTCATGTGCTTTTTGCACTTGTTACGTACATTTTTTTCTACGATCAACATAAATATGTTTTTGAAACAAATTCTATCAGACAAATTACTTGCACTGCATAGTGCAAAAACTAAGTACAGGACGCGGTGGACAACTCAAAAGATCAGTGCAAATGGTGTTTGTAAGTCAATGTCAATCGCCAATATTTTTTTTAAATGTAATAGTTGGTTAATAAAACAAAATCCATTCATTTTTTAAGTTTTTAATAACATAAAGTAACTCAAACTCGTAATCACAACAGTCTTCTGTTTATCACTTGGTATCTTTATTTATTTAACTTTGAGCAATGAAGCTTAATAATTAAATTTTCATAAAAAATTAACAAACAAAAATATATAAATGCAATGCAAACAAACAAAACTTATTCTTCTATGAGTTTCAATGTTATAATAATTATCTTCTTGAACAAAACCTAAAATAATTATTTTATTATTTAATATTATTATTGATAATAAATACTTATACGATAAATGAACTATAAGTATAATTATTTTACATAAGAGTTAACACTTCAAGTAAATAAAAATAAAACTATATTTTTTAGTCCCGAGCATAGAAAAAAGTATAAAGAATCTAGGAATATATTTAGACTCACACTTACGTTGGGATTCATTCAATAATATTCGCGTTACGCAATATATGTAGAACGATCTGTGAGTACAACAAATTTTTCAGTTTTACAACCCCCCACCCTCCAACAACCCCAAATTCACCCTCACCCAAAAAAAGTAGAAAATGCTCAGGAACTCCTGAAACGCCTGAAAACAAAGTTTGAGCTGTTTTTATATTTTTAGTTTTTTTATTATTGCCGCGCCGCCACTGGCCCGATTTTTCCAAAACATACGGGTTTTCCATTCTCGCCGCGGGCGCGGTAATGATACTGTGTCAAAATTTCATTGCAATCAATTGGACGATTTTCGCGATATCCGAACGATCTAAAACAATACTCGTATGTATATGTTAGGAGCAAACACCGATTGCGGCCAGTGGACGGAAAATATGGTCAAGACGCGTTTTGGCTGCTACCGTTTTGCCAGTGTCCGAATGATCGCTTTCCGGCTGTTCAATGTAGCCCAGAACGCGTTTTGGGCCAACTACGATTGCCAGAACACGTTCTATATTCTACTACCAATAAATAAATCTCAATTATTTGCCGTGTTGTGTTTCAATATTTCCTGTGAGCTTAGAATCCATAACAAAATGAATAAAAGCACTTGTAGATCTTAGGTCCGTGAAAAAAAAACTGAAAGAATACTACCTCTTATGTCCAGCTCCCACATGAGCGGAATGAATAATGTCAAATAACTCGTAGGTCATGCAAAAATAACGCAGTTCGGCTGTTTCGTCTGTCCTTCTTTCAATTAGCTTCTCGATATAGCCAATTTTTAAAATACCATATTTTTTCAATCGTCGTCTTTGATTCGAAGATATTGTGTCACCGTTACTTTTACAAGCTTTTGCCGCCTTTACTACTGTAAATGCTTGGTAGTATCTTTCTCTTGTACAAATATTACTACGATCATTGCTACCACTTATGACTCTTTGCAGTTCGTCATTAAAACATAACCTTAGGTCTTCCATGGCACTCTCTAGCTACTGTCTAACCTGCACAAAGATCAAATACTAAATGAATACACTAGCTCCAGAGGTATAGTTTACAAGCTAAGACACTCACAAAATCCAGCACGCATTATGGCAATCGCAGTAGAACGGGACGCGTTTTGGCAATCGTAGTCGACCCAAAACACGTTCTGGGCTACATTAAACAGTCGGAAAGCAATAATTCGGACATTGGCAAAATGGTAGCAGCCAAAACGCGTTTTGGCCATATCTTCCGTCCATTGGCCGAAATCGGTGTTTGCTCTTAACATATACATCACAAATCCCGTGGTTTCTATAATAAGCATGCAACGTTCGGATGGACCTAAGAAACTGTATCATGCCGCTAGGTTTTTCATTCATATATCAATGGACAGCTCATTACGAATACAATAAATTTTTCAGTGTTACAACCCCCCACCCCCAACCACCCCAAATTCACCCCCCACCCAAAAAAAGTAGAAAATGATCAGGAACCCCTAAAACGCCTAAAAACGAAGTTTAAGCAATATTTAGTTTTTTTTTGTTTTTGCTAATTACTCCGCCCCCGTATAACGATTTTCAAAATTATAGGAACATTACCTACTAAGACCCCACTGCATAACGCTGCCCAAATTTCATCACAATCCATGCAGCGGTTACTGAGATTACGAGGGTAGGAAAACGCGAACAGACCGACAGACAGACAGACAGACAGACCGATGGAAATAAGTGACGTGAATTTTCGTTATGTAGACATGATGAAACGCCCAAAAAGCGTATTATCTCAAAATCGAAAATTTTCGCGATCACAATATTCCCCTCACCTATCGGTGTGGGGAAGTAAAAATGGAAATATTGACAAAACCCGGACTAGCTTTTTCATGATGATTCCGAATCTGTATTTAGTTTTTCTGTAGCACCTGTGGTTTTGGCTCAATCCGAATCTGTATTTAGTTTTTCTCTAGCACCTGTAGTTTTGGCTATCTTTTGTGTAAGGACAGACGGATGGACGGATAGACAGAGGTTCTGCATAAGCTGTCTTCAGTGAGTCAGTGAGAGCTAAAAGCACACTATAAATCTTTTGATAAAAAAAAATAAAAAAAAAGTTGGAAGATCTGAGCTTCGATCCAAAGACCCTGAGAACCATTAGCAGACTCTCTAACCACTGGGCCATCCTTCGATTGAGCAGATTTTTTCAACGAAACATATTTTATTAGGTACTTACTTACTGGAATCTGTAATCTGATTTCAAACATTCAAAAAGATATTTATTTCGATCGTCGAGTTCCCCACAGGTTAGGTCTACGCTCGTCCCGTAAGGGCCCTTTCATCTAGACTTACGAGCTAAAGACCTATGGTCTGCTCGGTGAAATCGATGTCAGGTCAGGGTGTAGCGATTCCGTAACTCTAAGCGAAGCGATAGCGAAGCGATAGCGACATTTTTCCAACGCTTTCGCTCGTTTCGGTATTCCATAAATGTCTTCGTTCCGACTCGGACATAACGAACGCAGACGAACGCTATGAGCGATAGCGAAAGACTTTGGATCTCGTTTGTCTGGTTTTGACGTTATTATTGCTGTGTGTCAAAGTGACAATTCGCTTAAATTTATTTGTATAGTTAATTACCAGCAATGAAGCGAAGAGAAAAAACTAATCCTTCGCAATGGTCGGCATTTCTGGATTTCGCAGAGTCTCATCCAGAGATATTTAAGCCAACTCGTGAATGCTCGTGAGTCATCGAGCTCTATGCCGAAAGCGTAACGAGGCGTTAAATGTTGGTTATGGAATGCCGTCAAAAATCGTTTTCGTAAATGATTAGCTTCGCTTTCGTCTGCTTTCGTTACTATAGCGAAAGTTACAGAATTGCCTTAGGTCAGGTTCGATGGTAGAGGTCGTCTCGAGCTGCAAACTTCATTCATCGGCTATATTACAACAAAAATATACACTAGTTACTAGCAAGTATTTTCACGATTGGCTGGGAATCTAGAATCTAGTATCGATGTAGGACGTCGTTGGTCAAAGGAGCACCTTAACTGCCACCGTTACGTCACACGGGTTCGGGAGCCATCGGCGTGTTTTCGGTACTCGTTTCAAAAACCCATTTTTATTTTGATATAACTTTTGTATTATTGCGAAAAAAAGAAGACAAAAACAGTTTTACTAGAAAACTTATATATGATCTTTCGATTTATGACAAAAAAAAATTGATTAAAAACCTCAAGCAATGTAGCTTTGTTATAAAATGCCTTGTTTTATATTTAACCTGTTGTCAATATAGTCTAGCGACTAACAGTGGAAATAGAGTAGATCTTTATGGACGTTACAATATTTCGTGAAAATACTAAGACATAGTGTCAGCATAATCTGACTATTGCTGGAAGCCACTTCCGTATGTCTACAATAATGTGGTTCGGGAACCCAATCGACTCAATCAGAAGCCATACGGTACATGCAATTTGGCAAATAATGACAATGATTTGTCTTGTGTTTCAAGGAACTTGAGAGATACGACTGAGGAATGCTTTTTTGTCCTAACTCGATTCCTCAATATTATCATGTGTGTAAATTTTTTGTTTGAATATATGTATGTTTTTTAAGGGATGAAACAGCCGAAATCGATATAGGACATATAAATATACGTTTGGTTCTTAATATAGAGGCCATCACTATGTATGGAATATAGTATACAGGGTGTCCCTGAATTTCCATGACACGTGATATTCTCGTAACAAAGAAAAAGTCCAAACGAAAACTGAACAGAATTTTTGAAAGTATTATAGGGTCCATCCTACCATACTTTTGAATTTTTTTTGTACTTCAACCCTTAAAACTCATCCTCAGCTTTTGTTTTTGGAACAATCATGAAATAGTTTTTTCTACACAAATTAGGTCCTTATATTACTTAAAATCTTGCAGTACCTTTAATTTTACGCGCAAACTTATTTTTTTCGTAACATCATAAGCATAACACAAATAAAATGAGAAGTTGCTTGACCCAAAAAACGGATTAAAATAAAACGGATTGGGTTTTAAGGGTACTGAATGAATGACCTTTAGTACATGCTTTAGAAAACAAATGTCTTTTTTACGCTTTTTTATTACAAAAATATTACGCCTCAAAAAAAGCTCATTTTATTTATTTTATGTTGATGACTTTAACGAAAAAAATTGTTTTTGTGTATGAAGTCAAATATGACCTCAATAATGTGGGAAAAGCTGTGGGATGCTATTTGACAAAATAGTAGAGGGTAAGTTTGAGGGGTTGAAGTAAAAAAGAATGTTTCGAAAGCATGGTATGATAGGCCATTCGTTACCCTTGAAATCTCCCAAAATACATTCCTAGCACACATTCCTCGCCAACATGCCTTGTTTTTTACGTACAAAAACCTCTTTCCGCTAAGCCGTTTCCACCAGAGCTGTGCTGGGCGAGGTGAGGTAATTCAAGAATTTCCATTGGATCGTTAAAAGCACATTCCTCGTAATACATCCTCGCACATCTCTGGTGGAAACGCAGCCTTAGCCTCGGCGCAGAGACTGACAACGACTGGAAGTAGCTCGAAGCGGAGCGAAGTTATAGGAAGCGACCATTCACACTCTCATACTTGACTAACTATGGGTAACTTCGCAAGTGTGGCTGCGGCTTAACCGGGATATTGCAATGACACACTCCCGCTGACATGATTTTTAGCAGTAAATTTAAATGAACGAATCAGTAAGCTTAATTTTCACTATCAACCTACTAGAGTTTAATAGATCATTTTCACATCACGTCATAGGTGGGTGTGCCTGGTGAGCGAGCTCATATAAACGAGCACTCAGAGTCACGTATGACTTAACAACATAGGACGTTGATGAAGTTGATTTCGTTTATTGCAGACTTAAGGAATATCCGTAATCGTTTCTATTTGATGTCCCGTTGCTTCAGAGATGAATTTCTTAAGTTTTATGTATTTCACATGCTTATTTGTTGTTGTCTTACGTTACGCCTTTGGTCTTACATTAAGGGACTCTGAGCGCTTCTTTATACAAGCTCGCCCACCAGGCACGTCCACTAGTGACGTAATATGAAAATGATCTACAGCATCTTACACCTACATAGCCGTCATTTCAAAATGGCATAAAAAACAGTTCCGAGTTTAACAGACACCACAGGAGTCTGGTTACGGCTGTGAGACAGCCGAGTCGATTTTATACCTTGTAACGACAATTGATGGCACCAGCAGCATGTGGATATCTAATACAATAATTGTGAACCTGTAGTATGTTTGTTAGAAGGCCACGTGGCAACATTGGCATTGTTCAGCTTGCATCCTTCTGGTGCCATTAATTGTGATAATAATTAAGGTATAGGTTGGAGCCGTTATAATACGTGCATTGCAGTATTTCAGTCTTTGTTAATCGTGATATTTGATATAAATTTTCACACTTTCGATAAAGTATAATATCGGATATTCATCTTTTATGCAATTATTATAATAATAGTTTCGAGTTTTGTTTAAGAAGAAGCATTTAAAGTAGAGATTCATTGAAATGTCTCAGAGCCAGGCACTTCTCGATCTTACAACATGGGCTGGCTGATTGTGTGGAAAACTCAGAAGCCATAAAGATAAAAGAAGAAGAAGAGGCATCATAGCTGTTAGTTATTCATATCATCATCATCATCAGGTATGCAACCACAGCTTTTAGCTGTACATTGGAAAAACGGCCTTTGGTAGGTACTTATGATGAACATTTGCAGTTCGTAATTTCTGCGCTTCTCCAGAATGGTTTCCTAGACTGGAGTAGAAATTATGATATATACCTACATCCCTTATTTTGACGTTAACTACTTTGCCATTGCCAGTTTCTGGGTAAAGCTGTTTAACATCACAATATGATTTTTATATATTTTCAATATCAAACAGTTTCGCTTTATAAAGGGAGTTTAACCAAATTCAGTATGAATATCTCGATTGAGCGGTTCTAAATACTCCCATTAGTAAAATATAGGGATTATTTTTTGGATTGAAGCATGTTTTCAATAATTTACATATAATCGATATAGCTTTATCGGAAAGCCGTTATACAGAATATTAAACGAAGTGATGATTGAAGTAGATTCCAAAGGGCCTTAGAGAATCGTTACTGATGCAAGTAAACACATAATAATTTCATTATTATTCAAACTGCCTGAGGCGGATTGGTGGAAATAATGAATTTGTTCACAAAAATGTTTGAAATGTTTGATATAAAATGATTTTATTCTGCGAGTGATGAAATGGCTTCGTTTGACTGTTGCTGTCGATTTATATCACAGAGAAATGTTTACTCTGAGATTCATATCCTAGAATACTACGATAAGGTGTAGGGTATATGTTTTGTAATTAAGATTAATTTAGTTTCATTACTTCGCGATCCATTTTATAGATAGTCTGAGGTGCTTTTATAAAACAACCACGGCCGCTTCTAATATTCATGGACAAAACACCTATATATTTATATACAGGGTGTCCCACGACCATCAAGACAAGCGATATATCGGAACTGGGCAGTAGTAGATAACTATAATTTTGTGGATGCAAATTAGAGCAAATGTTGTATCTTTTCTTGTCATTATGTTACCCAATGAGGTATTTGAATTTGGCCACGTGACGTCCGATTAAAAATTATTAATAGGCCTTATATATCAGTATCTTTCTGTGTTCCTCCCGATAAAATAATATAGTATCACTTTGGTGACATCTTGAATAAAAGATCGAAACGACTTGATCGTTCAAAATGTCTTTATTTATTGACCTCAGAAAACATAATTACATGAAAGGAAACCAATAATCAATTATTAGCAATCAGCAAAATGTGTTGAAATGCTATTTTATGCTTACCCTAATAAACAATCGTCGAATAAACATCCGCTAATTGTTATCGTTCAATTTTGAAATATAATAGCCTAAAATTAGAACGGATGTCGATATTAAAATAATTATGAGGAAATACTATCTAATGCAATAAATCCCTACAATAATTTTAACAAACTAGCACACTTGGTGTTTAAAGTGATTCATTCAAGAGCTACAGGTACTTAAAATTATTAGTTCAAGAGCCACAGGTACTTAAAGGACGGTACCACTATACCATTAGGACAAAAAATGAAACGAGCACTAGCAAAATAATTTAATTGTAGGGGTACATGTTATAATCAACTGTAGTTGTACAATCCTTTAACCACCTATAGCTCTTGAATGAATCACTTTAGACCCCAAGTGTGCTAGTTGGTTGGAATTATTTTATCAGGAGGAACACATAAAGGCACTAATATACATATACAAATAGGTACCTCATTGAGTAACACAATAATAAGAAAAGCTACATTCACTCTAATTTACCCCCCTAAAATTATAATTCTTCAGTTCCGATATATTGCCTGCCTTAATCGTCGTGGGACACCCTGTATATACAGGGTGATTGAAAATTCGATACATTAATTTAGAGAGGTGATAGTAGAGGTAGTAAGCTAATAAATTGACTATATAATATTCTGTCTAGTTTCATTAAAATGCTTTACGTCATTATGGACTAAAATAAAGTGATCATGTATCAAACACTTCGCAACATCAGCATGTGTTGAAAAGCTAATTTAATGAATGTTAAAATCTTTAATAGTCCAAGAGCCCAGTCGAAAAGCCTATTGTGAGGGGCCAGAACCTTCTTATTATCATCATTGGATTCCTTCTTACATCCGTTATCCATTACCGTAACTGTGCTAGCGCAAATAATGCCGTAAAATATCGAAAATTAATTAAATAAATACTTTTTTGATACGAAAAACTATACATTGTATCAGAAGATTGAAAAATACGTAGGAGCGTTCATTCGTATGCGTACATGTAGAAAAAGTTACTGTGCTGCGTCAGATCCTGCCGCAACCTATCGCACAGCGTTTCTTTTCCAACGGGTAAATCGGGATAATCTATTTTTTTCTCCCACACGAAAAATTCTTTGATGAGAATTGTAGAAAATGACTATGAAAACTCGAAAAATCAACTGTGCTCACTCTCAGATTGCCGAAAGTCCTCGGCACAGTGAATTTAATCCGAGCCCGTGCACACGTCTATTCCGTAGGTTTTTGCGTCGAGTGTACGCCCATGATCGGAAACTTTGGAGCTGACTGTACCGATTTAACCTTGACCATGCACGCAGCGAAAAATAAAAAGGCTGTACTTAAACTGCCGTTCAACGGCAGCCTACTAAAATGCCGTTATCAGATGTGACGTTATTGAAAAAACTCGTAATCAGATTTATAATTTTTGTTATCGGTGTCTCAATAATGTGCTGTTACACCATGATGAGTCATAAAAGTGATCGGTTAACCAAAACTTCGGTATAGGGTCTCAAAATTGTATAACTTTAAAAGAAAACTTCAAGCTGGAATTTAAAATGGGTTCGTCTTAAAAAGTCGCTACGCAAGCAAGCAGAACATGCAAGCCGCGCGATAAAGTATCTAGTATCCGCAGATTTTCGGTTATGTACGGACTCATCCGTCCAAAACATCCTACCTAAAAAAGTTGCATCTTCGGTGTCCGCATGAAGCATAAATCGACAAAAATCCATTTTTCTGACAAGGCTGCCTTCCTGCATCACATGTACTGGCATTTAATGGTACGGATACAGACAAGTCATGTGCGCAGTGAACCACACCTTCCACTGCGAAATACAGTATGAAGGCCAACAGTGTTGGTGGGTGCTATCGGATCCTGTACAAAATTTCGAAGAATTTGGTCTTCATCTCCACTGTGGTAACCTCAGCTCTTGGGATTGAAGGTTCATTTTAATCAAACAATCTTATCGATGTTCTCATCGTGAATACCCCGTTTATTTCCTATTTTTACATCACTACCTATCCTAATTCCAATGTTTATTGTTTATTGCAATTAATGCTTACTTAACTACTTACTTATACACTGCTCAACACTCACGAAGCACACGCACAAATATATACTGCCTTCCCAGGGGGATGTGAGAAAAAAATATTTGAGCTCATAAATATTTTTTTCTATTTGTTATATGGCTTAACTCTATTCTTATGAATTTCACTTAAACATCCATTACCTAAATCTACTAATATGTTTGGCGATGTTTCGCTTTCTACTCTATATGGGCACTTATAAATTGGTTCTAACTTATTGCCTACTTCTGACTTAATCAAAACTAAGTCGTTTTTGTTATAGCTTTGAGAATGTACTCTAGCATCGTATATGCGTTTACGAACTTCTTTTGATTCTAGTAAATTGTTTCTTGCATCGTTACATGCCCTTTGTAATCGATACTTCAATTCCAAGGGATATTGGTCAAAATTGTATATAGGCTCCAGTTGAGTAGCAAGGTTATTAGGGAGTCTTGCTTGCCTCCCAAATATGAGTTCAAATGGTGAATACTTTGTTTCTGTGTGGACTGTAGTGTTATAAGCAAAGCACCAGTAGCTCACCCAGGAGCTCCAAGAGTTTGGGAAATGTGACACTTGGATTCGCAAATAATCACCTAAACATTTGTGGGTATTTTCTAGGGAGCCCAGTGTTTGATGATGATACGCCGTTGAGTTTAGTTGTTTGATATCAAGAAGATTACATGTCTCCTTGAATACTTTAGAAAGAAATTCGGCGCCTTTATCTGTAACTACTGTACTAGGGACTCCATATCTCAAGATGAAATTGTCAACAAATGATCTAGCAATTGTAGGTGCTTCTTTATTTTTAAGAGGATAAGCTTCAACGTATTTCGTTAGTTCACATTGAAGGGTTAAAATGTAACAGTTTTCGTCTATATCTGCTTCTAGTGGTCCAACAATGTCTAAAAATATTTTTTCGAATGCTGCAGAAGCAGTAGTAGGTATAGTCATGGGTTCGAAGTTTGTTTTGCTGTGCTTATACCTCTGACAGTCGTCACAATGTTTAACAAAGCGTTCAATATGTTTCCTTAAACCAGGCCAGGAATAATTCTTTCTAATGTTATTGTACATACGATTTATACCTGCATGACCTCCTGTTGGTAATATGTGATAGTCATTTAGAATAAGATGCCTAATTTCGTGATCGGTAATTTCGGTCACGTGTTTTATTACTGACAATTTAATTCCTAACTTTCTTACTCTACCTATATTGCTGAGAATTGCGTTTATGACTGGTGCACCAGTTTTATTTTTAAATATTGTTAGTTCCGGAATATTATAACGATTACATATTATTTTCAAGTCCTTCAACGTTTTACCTAAGTTGAACGATGATAAGGAATCTTGACGTATATAAACAATCTGTGCTTCACTAAGGCACAGTAAATTATCTGTCGTATAATCGCAATTCTCACTGTCAAATAACTTTTGAAATTGTTCTCCCGTTACAGGACAAAGCTGATAGCCTTGTTTGGACCGTTTCAATAATTCTACGACTCCAGGGTGATCAGTCCTTTCGTCTGAATTAGAGAAACTACCTGTAGAAGGAACTGCGTTCTCCTGTTATTTGGAACGACTTCTTGTCATAATATACATAGTGTTAGTTACCGTATTTTCCATTTGCTTGAGCTCCTCAGAAGAAATTTCGATCCTTGATAATGCGTCTGCTACTGCGTTTTCCTTCCCTTTTATATATTTTACGTCAAAGTCGTATTCATCCAATACAAGTTTGAATTTCAAAAGTCTGCTAGAGGGATTTGACATTCCGAAGAGATACATTAATGGTCTGCAGTCTGTGTTAATAATGAATTTTTTTGAGTGAAGGTACGGCCTGAAATGTTTAACTCCCCACACGATTGCGAGCATCTCTCGATGAACAGAGGGATAATTTTGTTCCGCCCTGTTCAAAGCTCTGCTTGCAAAAGCTACGGGTCTATTATCTGAATTTGCAAGTACGGCACCTAATGACTTTTTAGATGCGTCAACTGTCAGAATGAATGTATTGTCGGGTGAAAAATTTGGATATTGTATCAAGGGTGGGCTCACTAACCGTTCCTTTAATGTTTCAAAAGCATGCTGACACTGTGGAGTCCAATTAAATATTGTACCTTTTTTAGTCAAGTTATTTAAGGGTGATGCTATTTCTGCAAAATTTTTTATGAATTTCCTATAATAATTGGCAAATGCAACAAATCTTTTTGTTTCGGATGAATCTTTCGGCACAGGGAAGTTCTTGACGACTTCAATCTTTGACGGATCGGGAGAAATTCCTTCTGATGTTACTATATGACCAAGAAACAAGACTTCCTTTTTCAAGAATTGGCATTTATGAGGGTTAAGCTTTAGGTTTACTTCCCTTAGTCTCTGTAATACCTTGACTAGGTTTTTGTTATGAATCATTAGGGTTTCCCCAAAGACGATCAGATCGTCAAGGTAAGTGAGACAACTTACGTAGTTTAATCCAGACATAGCTACCGTCATTGCTTGTGAAAAGCTACTGCTGCTAGTCCGAAGGCCTTGTGGAAGGCGCTTCATACACATCTGGCCTTGGTCGGTGGTGAATGCAGTATAAGGTCTACTGGAAGGCTCCAGTTCTATTTGATGGTAACCCTGTGCCAAATCGAGATGGCTAAAGTACATAGCCCCAGACAAAGAGTCTAGTATTTCATGGATATTGGGAAGAGGGAATTTGTGATCTTCTATTTGTTTATTTAGTTGTCTATAATCTATTACTAATCGGTACCGCTTATTGCCATTACAATCTGGTTTCTTAGGTACTATGAGAACAGGAGAAGACCACGCAGATCTGATTGGCTCTATAATATCATTATTCAACATTTCATTGACAAGTTTGTTTATTTCACCTTTTAAGGCATGTGGCTGGCGATAAGGTCTAACATACACCGGCTTTGCATCTTTTTTCAGAACAATGTTTTCTTTGTAAATATTTGTGAAAGTCAATCGATCATTTTCTAGATAAAAGACATCTGAATATTTCGCGCAGATCTTGTCAATAGAAAGCTTCTCTTCTTGACTGAGATGTTTCGTTTGTATAGAATTCAACAGTGTATCTATGCGATCAACTGTGATATTAAGATTTTGTTCAAACTCAAATGATTGATAGTCAGTTAATCTTTCAACTAGTGGATCGAAGTTCTTTATAGTTACATCTACGTCACGTACGTTTAAAATTTTTACGGGAATCATTTTATTCCGAGGCGTTGCTATGGAACCGGAGACGAAGACGCCTTCACATAGCTGCTTAGGTAAAATTACACAATCATCATTAATATTTGTTCTAATATACTTTATCGTTTCACATCTAGCAGGTACAATGGTGTACGTGTTTTGCTGAGAATGCATGTTTAAACAAATCTTTTGTGCGTTACTCAACCAAAAGGAAAATACGAAACGTTCATAGTCTATATTTGCATGAAACTTAGTAAAGAAATCCGAGCCCAACACACCATGTACCGAGTCGTCGAATTCTGGCATCAGCAAAAATGAATGACACACTTTTAATCCATTCACCTGTAATATAATATTTGCTTCACCGTCTGAAATCGTTGACCCAGATATACCTTTTATTTTTACGTGTTTTGAAAAATCAACATTTTCACTTTCCTTTAAGTATTTCCG